>RANZ01000054.1:0-104248 GCA_009805285.1 Neurospora terricola FGSC 1889 | reverse complement strand
TAATCCGCTAAACTAATAGTTAAGTACTTACAATCCTTTATCCTCCTTAGGCCAAACCTAAATTAGGCTAGGTAATATATATAAATTATTAAACAAATTTTTAAATACTTTTTCTCGCATTTTTCTAACTACTTTAATATATACGCCGTTTACCTATTTAATAACGTTTTCTATAATAATTTTGGCAATCTCCTTCTACTAGTTAATTAAATTTTTAATAATTTTATTAAAAGATAAACAATTATCCTACAATATTTTAATCATAACCTTATCTAAAAACTTTTTATTTTTTTTTAACTTAATTATCTAAAACTATATTAAAATCGTTATTAATATTACGATATTAAGCTACTTAAAAAGCTTCGTATTACTTATTTAATTCGCTAAATATATTCGTAATCTTATTAGTATAGCGGACCAGTATATTATTAATTTTATTACAATCTTCGTCCAAAGCAATTTTCATCTAAATACAATATATTTCCAAATCGTCGTAGAATTACTCTAACTAAACAATAATCTTATCGAAGAGAACATCAATCTAACAATCGAACTTCGTATCGAAGTAATCTATAGACTCTTTATTATTACCAAACTTAGCTAGCTAAACTAATAACGGCTTATCGGGGTTAAAATAAAGCAAATTTATAATCCTAAATTCGCATTCCAAACGCAACTAAATTACCTATTAAACGGGCTATAATTATTTATCCATCGGTACGTCGCATTTTTAAGGGGAAAAGTCGTATCGCAAATAATTTATAAAAGGGTATTGAATTTCGCGACGAAGGTCCGCTACTAATAGGGTATAAACGTTAATTAGCAAAAGCTAGCCACGAAATTCGGTAGTAACCGTAGCGGCCGTAAAATATATCTCGTCTATCGAATCGGATTAATAAAATTTAACTTCACTCTCAACATAGGAAATATTTTAAAAATATTCCAAGTATATATTTTAAATATACGAAGAATCTTCGAAACTATTATCGTAAAAGTACGTACTCGGAGAGTTAGAACCGACCTCTAATATAAGTAGAATATTTTCGGGACTAAGTACAAAGTCGTCAGAATTAACGAATAAACCGGATATAGCGAGGATTATCTATAGCTAAAATACATTTTATAAGTACAAATTCAAATATAGTTTTACAACGACAATAACCGGAGAAATCAATACTAAAAATATACGATCAAAAATCAAATAGGAGCAGATACTACTATATACCCAAATTCGGCAATAGGAGAAACCTTTAGCATCCAAACGAATCTAGAATCCAAATAGTAATAAATACAATTACCCAAATTCGCCGTACGGAGGGTAAAGCAAAGTAAAGGGGACTTCGCAATTACCCAAATTCGCCGTAAAATATAAAAAAGAAAATCTTCGTAATTACCCAAATTCACCACGAAAAGGGAGCGATCACATACCCAAATTCAGTAATCAATAAGGGCGGGTAATAACCAAATTACATTAACTAAATAAATAGGATACTCTCTAGGGGCGGAAAGGTAATTTATATAATCGCAAGAATACCCAAATTCGTCTCACGTACCTATAGAATACTTCCTACTCTTTCGCAATAAGAAGAGAAGAAACTATCGCACACACAACGTCGACAATACCTTCTTTAATAAAGCCGTTCGCAATAATAGTATAATATAGTTCAAATCGAAGCAATCTCAATTACAACTACTATTTAATACCGTTAAAAGGGTATTATAAAATATTAAAATAATATCTTAAATATAATTAATTATATATATAAAGTATAATAATTTTAAAAAGAATCTAAAAAGGGGAGCTTACGCAATCGACCTTAAGGGTCGCGCAAGCCTTATCTAATCTATAGGACCTATATAAGTAGGGATGCGACCGAAGGGTCGGGTCAATTCAATTGAACCCGATAGGCACCTGCCAAGGCGGGTGCCTCAGGCCGTCAGGCATCGCGTATCAATCTGACATATAATGACACCAGCTGTCATGGGGCTAGAGGCCAGGGGTTAGACTTGGCTGATGCCAAGTCCCTAAACCACCTGCGAAGGCTCTGGGTCGCCTGCTAGGCCTGTACGTTGCCGCCTACAAAACCCTTTTCCAAACTACACCTTCTATATAATTTTCCCTTTCCCTCTTTATTAATTATAGTATTTTAACCTTATACGATTACTCGCTATATTTTATTCTTATAGACCCATTGTATTATAATTAACCTTCTTTTTAAAATACTTTCGTTGCCGTTCTTTCGTAAGTACGCTTAAAGAATCTCTTCTCCCCATTTCTCCCATTTCCGTTAGTAACGCCGCTACTTTCGTCCCTTAATAATAACTCCCTTCGCTATCGTTCTCATCTTTTAGCGATAGCGCCCTATCCTCTATATCTTCCGTTTAATTCTCCTCGTTCGTTTGCAATCTCCCTTAATTTTAGCCGCTATTGCCCGGATTCCCATCCTTTTCGATAACGGTACTAATTCCCTTCGAACGTTTAAATTCTACGAGGATAGATTCGCCTTTACGATATAGGCTCATCGCCTACCTTTCGCCGTTATTTTTAATAGTAAAATTTTTCTTTCTTTTAGCTTCTATTTCTTTTAAGTATACCTCGTTAACGATAGGGCGGTCCGTCTAATACTTCGATTATAATTTCAGTAATAGAAGGGGAAGGGGAGGAAGAGAGAAGGGAGGTAGAATAGAAGTTTTGTTGGCCTATTTTATTCTAAGTACTTTAGAATAAGATAGTAATTATACGAAATGAAATTAGTCTATTTCGACCTAGTAGGGGCTTAAACAGTTACGATAGTGATAATTAAGAGGAAGAATTTACGGATTGAATAATTATTATATCTATAGATAGTAACGCTTTGAAAATATTGGGGGCGAGGGAGTATTATTTATATTTAAAAGGAAGGACCGCTAATTTATAATTTATTAGGTATACTTTTGTTAGTTAAAGTAGTAAGGCTACCGTATAATACCCTTCGCCGTCTAGCTATCGATAATAGTATTTACTACGAAACGTAACTATAGGAGGGTAGTAAACGTAAATATTTTGTAGGTATAAGGGTTACTAAAATTATTTTACGGTAGTAGAAGTAATACTACTACTGGCTAGAGAAGTAGAGCGATACGAAGTATTAAGTAATAGTCTTATTTCTGACTATTACTATTATAAATTTAATTAGTAGAAGAGGACTATTGGATAGGTAAAATTTAAACCCCTAGTAAATTTTAGTATTTAGGCTAATAGACGTAGCTCTATAAGGGTAGGTACTAAATGGGCATCGCTAATTCGGGTAATTATAGTAGGTAGTCGTGTAGCGTTTATTTGGGGGCTTAGATAATAATAATTCTTTCTTAGTATTATTAATTCTTCCCCGTACGGTAGATATTTAGTTGGGCGCGGTTATTAATAGATTTTGTTATTTTTATATAATTAGTTATTCTACGATTTTTATGCGGTGGAGGCTTATTTTCTTTAGGGGAATAGGGGGGTAATATTATGGGGGTAGAGCTTAGGGGTTAGACTTGGTTGATGCTAAGTCCTTGAACTACTTGCGAAGGCTCTGGGTCGCCTGCTAGGCCTGTGCGCCGCCGCCTACAAAACCCTTTTCCAGACTGCACCTTCTATGTAGTCTTCCCTTTCCCTCTTTGTCAATTATAGCATTTCAACCTTATACGACTGCTCGCTGTGCCTTACTCTTGCAGACCCGTTACACCAGCGATACCGTTCCGGCATTATATTCTTATAATAATTATTATTGTTATCGCTAGAGCCTTTAATTTTAGCGCTAAGACTATTATAAATTAAGTATAGTACTATAATATTAATTATTGTAAGTTTCAGTTCCTTAGATTGCGACGGTCGGTTTAATTATTTATATCGGTTTCTAATCGTTAGGATTCAACCTTCCCAAATATTATTAGGTTAACTTTAAATAATATAAGGGTGCTAATATAGATAAATCGAAGGCAAAATTAAAATACTATCTATAATAGAACATTTAAAGTAAGGAGAAGAAAAGGAAAAGAATTAAATATATACGTACAAACCCGAATAAATACCTCGGTTGTATAAGCGATAGCGGGACCTATATACGGGTCGCTGATAGCCAATCCCTTTACTCGTATCCCCTTTACCTGCATAATAAACTTGAGTAAATACTTTTAATGGGCTTAGAGCCCGCTTTGGTTAATCTTGGTACGAACTTTCCATATTACTCGTTCCTCCAACCTTTATAGTACTTTATAGTACCTTATAGCACAATCCTCCCATAGGGTATAGCGGGTATAGCGGCATAGCCGGACCGGCGCCGTCACATATGCGACCAAATTTCTAAAATTTATAGATTGGGATCCTAGTTTGAATTTAAGGTATGCGACCAAATTTCCAATATTTACAGATTAGGATCCAGCCTTAGACCTATAATAGCTGCGCTTCAGTCTATTCTGCCGGGCGCCCCGGAAGACGATGTTAAATAGTAGTTTACTTATTATATCTTGCTCGCTAACAGTTTTACTTAGCGCATACTAATAAGATTTTGGTTATACTAGAAGAAAAAATTACCTCGAAATTTTCTTCAACCTCTTTTATAAAAAGGGGTTGACAAAAGGCTCCAACCAAGCCGTCGCCCAACCCCTAAGTAATAAATGAATGGCGAGGAAATGAGAAAAAAATTAAAAAGAGGGAAACTAAAAAAAAAGTCGGGGCCACCCGGGGATTGAACCCGGGACCTCTCGCAAGAATGCTCAGGATTGAACCCTAAGCGAGAATCATACCACTAGACCAGCGGCCCGTATTAATTGTTGGACGTGTTTTCAAATCTTGCACTTATGAGGCCATGCTCCTAGCCTACCTACTCTGCTCGGTTGTTGAAATGACTGTACCTCTTTTTTTTTTTCTCTGATCTGAAACACTCTCTACATTCATCCCTCGACCCTCATCCTAGAGATCAATCTCCTACCTTACCGCAAACACATTATTTCTCGATCATTCATTTCCTATTCCATCACCTGTCTCTCTCGGTTACTCGCTGAGCTGCACATTATCATCGACGACCACGACATTCAACCCTAGCTCTTCCAGACAGACGGACCGGGAGGTTGGTAGGCATCCGGCTGCATCGTATACAAGTTCACCAAAATTTCCGGATCATTCGTCTTATAAACACCGGGTAGCGATACCAAAGGCCCAGGACTCCCATTACCACCGCCAGTTATTTGGATCTGGGAGCAGGCAATGTAGAACTGGGCCTTGTTTGGCTGTGACGCCATGTGGAGCGAAATCTGTTCAACCCGCAAGAGGTACTCGCCACTGGGACGTTTGCTGGGATAGTTGCGTTTACAGTCGTGTACTCATCTGTCATGAAATATCCGTCAGTCTGCGTTACAGGTTCCTAAAGCTGAGCTCTGAAGAGATGTGCAGTTCACACTTTGACCTGGCCAGGTGAGTTGCTTGTTCTTGTCCATCGTCGGCATGGTTGTGAAGATCTTGAACCAAACGGCGCCTGAACCATCAAACTTCGTGGCAGAAGAGCCAGCCGGGACTTTGGCAAGATAATACTGTGTTGGGCCTGGGTGGTTGATCTGCTGTGTTGAGACGTAGTGAATCGTTGATCCGGCAGGAACAGTTACAACGCTTCCAGCCGTTTGCGAGGAATAGCAATGGATGTCACCACTCGTTGCACTTTCGACTCCTTGCTTGCTTTGAGCGTTCTTGGTCATGCGAGTGACAGTCCAGTCTTTCTCCTCCGGCTTGCCATTGACCACGAGCCTAGGGAAGGTGTCTAATACATGGTTAATATTGGAATGGCCTTAAAATATCTCCACCTAGGCTTAAGAAGGGGTTGCGTACAATGGGCCTGAACAGTTCCCATAGCCAGGAGGATGCTGATTAGAAACTTCATTGTTGGGTAGGTATTCTTTGATGCCGAGGTATATGTAGAATGCCAGAGGTAAACTCGACACTGGGAGCCGGAAGAGAACCGAGACATATACTTCTTATTAGTCTCGGGGTCTTCTAGCTTCATATGTCTTTTGCCGTTATCAAAATTGTGAGAGGAGGTCCTTCACTCATACAAGATGCTCTCTTCGGACATCGAACAGAGGCATTGTGGAAGTAAACCTGGGCATTCGGAAAGTGACCTCCGAAAACAGGTCTGATGATACATCCATAGTATACTCGGGTAAATGCGATCTTGCTATTGCGGCACTCATTGGTCCCGGTTCTGGTGCGTTGACGTCTAGCAATGCAAGGAGTGACTGCCGATGTGTGAAGATTGGTGGTATACAACCAGAACACCAGGTTTGTAGTGATAACTACCGTGCGGAGCAAAGTATCACTTAGGACGCGGGGTGCCAACATTTACAGTGCAGAGCGAGTATCCTAATGGCCCGGGTGAGGTTTCGGGTGGGTAGGGACAATCTCTGGTACGGAAAGATGGATGGAGACTGAAACTGTAGCGTCAAGGGCCAGGTATAGGCAGTGGTTGTGGTGAGTTACTTAAAGGTATGCATACTATATACAGGTTTCATAAGCCAAATGCTGAGCATTGTCCTCCTCAATTGGGTACCTTATACACTCATATGAAAGCCCATGCCAGACGGAGTTTAGCAGGTGAAGACACTCGGTCCAGGGTTCTTGTACGAGGTAGGTACGGGATAGTTGATGTTGATCAGAATACCGGGATCGGAAGCCTTGTAGGCTCCAGGGAATGAGACCTTGTAGTTAGAACCGGGTTCAGTGCTGCCGCCACCGGTGATGCTGAGCTGAGCGCATGAGATGTAGAACTGGGCAGCTCCCGAGCTCTGAGCGACGTGCAGTCCAATGTGCTCGGCACGGAGGAGGTAGTTGCCGGACTTGATGCAACTAGGGATCTTGACGGGGAAAGAGCTCTTGCCTGTGAAAAGAAGGTGTAGTGTAAGTATCTGGACAGGTAATTGTGGCTGTCCTCTATCGCGATGAATGGTGCGTTCTTACCATTGCTAGACCAAGTGAGCTGCGAGCCAAATGTGGGCTGCTCATGGTAAATCTTAAACCAGACAGCACCCTCTCCAGTCCAGCTGTTGATATCCTGGCCATCCGGAACTCTGGCCAGGTAGAACTGCATCGGACCCGGGTGATAGACGTTGGGAGCTGCGCCGTACGTGATGGTGGTGCCAGCGGCGACGCTGAGAGTTGACTGGGCAGGGCTGTGGGAAGACTGGAAGCACCGGATCTGCTGCGAGTTTACATTGTCGACAAAGCCGTTGTTTTGCCAGTTATCCGCCTTGCGAACATATTGCCAGTCAGCAGTTGTTCCGCTGTTTGCCCACACCTTGGGGAACGTGTAGTGGGCGCTGGTGCCGAGCGCGGCGGCGAGGAGGAGAGAGATCGAGGGAAGCATAATATGCAGCGTGGAAGTTCGGTAACCAGCAGGATCATGAACTCAGGACTCGGATGCTGGACCTTTCACCACAGACATCGAGAGTTGGGAATGAAGCTCCTTTTGAACTTCCATACCCTTCCCCGATACCCGGTCAGGCGACCCAGGTCGTCAATGCACATCACTCGCTTGTTGTTTCAATGGCAAGCCATAACCTCATCGAGCTCCTTCCGTGACCCAACACAGCATGGAGATACTTGGCGGAGGTTGTCATTCCCCGGTCTTCAGGCTTCGGTAGCCGGCTGGCCGCCTTGTCCCGGCCGGATAAAGTCATGGTCTACCACTCAGAGTGTTGAGGAGGATTAAAGCACTATAAGACATACAACGGCAGTTGACAAGCCTCCTCCGTTCCAAGATTTCCGTATGCTTGGAGGCGTTGCGGGGTGCAGATGAAGCCTGCAAGATGACAGCGGAACTTCGGCTCGTCTGGTTGTCAGAGTCGTAACCCGAGATCAAGAACATGTCAAAGGTTTGGCTCGGTACGATGCGTCCGTTATCCCTTCTTGGCAAGTCGATGTTGACGGTTCCGAGTCTGACAAAGTTCGAAATACCGGCGGCGCTTGACGTAGTTTGTTTATACCCCTGAATGAGAGCTTGGACCAAGTGTTGGAGGGATCATTTTGTCTCTTTTTAAAAGCAAACCGTATCGCCGCTGATGAACCAGGTGATGATGGGGTGCCGCCTCTTTCGGACATGTTGTTGACTTGAGACACGTCATTGGACGAAGCTCCTTCCAGGGGTGGAGTTAGTGCCTTGCTTGCATTCGTGCGCTAGAGGGCACCTGAGTGGGCGACGACCCCAAACTCCTTCCTTCTTTGGCATCAAGATCGGAAGCATGAAACCTTATCTAGGCGGCACCCGCGCGGAGCACGGCGTGCAACTCGGGGTAAGAATGGAGGGAGCCCACCTCAACCACGACAGGAACTCAGATATTTGTATGTATCTGCGTACCGCCTGCTCGATAACTTGACCACCCCGCATCTTCTGCAAACTTCACCTTTCATTCAACACCACGTTGCCATTTTCAAAGTCCACGATCCCAACGACAACCGAGAAGATGTCCAAGACCGGCCCCATCAGTCTACAGGTCCTTCGGGACAGTCCCGTAGAGGCAGGAGAAACCAACGCAGAGATTGTTGATGCTTTGGAGGCTGCGCTCAACGTCAACGATGATGCTCTCATTCCCCAGGCTGCCAAGCGTCTCGCAGAGCAGCTAGACAGCACTATACTCACACGCGACGACCCTGCGGACAAGGAATGGGAAGTTGAGAACGCTCGATATAACGTATACACCACCTTGCTGGCAGCAGTGCAACAAGTGCCCGCCGATCATGAAGCGCATCGCCGGTTCGCTCTGGTCCTGCGTGATTTAGCCACCCTGGATGGACATCCTGTTAGTCTCCTGTTACAGATCTATCAGGAAGGATCGATTTGCTGACGCTGATTCTGTAGGCATGGCAGCGTTTGGAGGGCTTCGCCATCTGCAACCGAGATGCATGGCAAGGTAGGCAAAGAAGATGATTCCGGGCAGCTCACGCCGGGGACGTCACAGAATGAGATCCACGGTTGCTAACACCTGATAGATCCAACTCTCAGCTTTGAGTCAGTCACCGATCCAAAGGTCCACGAAAAATGGTGCAACCTCAACGCCTTCGTAGCGACTTTGCTCAGCACGGGTGCAATCAACTGGCGGGAATTGCCCATTTGGGAACTTCGCGATGGTCTGGAGGAGAGCCTAGAGGAGCTTTCCCAGGAAGGCAAGGACACCCGAGTTGTGGTCGCCACATTGTGGATTAAGCATGCTGGAAAGCTCATCTGGGAGCATTCTCTTTCGGGTAAGCCGGAAGATTTGGATGAGACTGATTCAAGGATGCTTAGACCTGGAGAGCTGTATCAAGGCCAGCCGGGGTACTCGCGGGACCGATGGGACTTTTGGAAGAAGCGCCTTGGGGAACTACGGAGCCATGTGAGCGAGTCGCGAAGCTCTGCCATTGACGACACTATTGGGACTATGACAGAACTGGAAGGCAAGAACTGAATAGCGTAGTGCTCAAAGAAGCACTGTCAGAGAAGAGATTGGGCCATGGGCCTATGTTCACTCCTATTTGATATGTGCCGGGGCCTATAGTCGAGACGTCTACAGCCTACTATAGAAGGAGGTCAAGTGGTGCACGGTAGAGATATCGGAAAGAAATAGACTCGTAAAAATCACTTATGAATGAAAATGGGCAAATCAAATCTGTCCGATGATCACAATGCGTCAATCAAGTCATCGACAGGTACATCAACAGGCACATCAACAGGCACAAAGGAGATCGAGGGTCCAGTTCTGCGCCACAAATCTTGCAACGCACTGATAAAATCCACAATAGCGTCCTGCTTTCAACAGGGCCTCATGGCGCAACGGTAGCGCGTTCGACTCCAGATCGAAAGGTTATCCGTTCAAATCGGGTTGGGGTCATTCAACATAACTTTTTGCACATTTTTCTTTTCACTTTGAATCTTTTTTCCCTTATGTCTTATTATCGCGTTGTTATATCATCGGTTTCTTTCTTCTTTCTTTTTTCTTAATATAAACGCGTAGTACCATAGTAGTTATTACTTATCCGAAGACTAAAGAGGATCGCGAGCGAATTATACCCAATCGACTCGAATATGTGACAGCATTTCGGGTTGTAGGGTTAAATTAATTGAACGACAACAAACATAGAAGTACTCAAGCGATACGGGTACCTCAAGGCTTGTGATTTGGTGCGACATCAATACGGGGATGGCAAAATGAGGCCATGAGCGGTAGATTTGCATCCAACTTGATCACCCTCTTCTTCGTGGAAATCTGCGGCTTCCCCACCTGCAGTCTGGACCTCAGAAGGTTTGAGTAATCAGGCAGGAACTTCCAAGACAATGCACGAAAGAATCTGATATCATAACTAAAGGAGTTGGATGACGACCTTTGATATTCTGAACCTGATTTGTTTACCCTTGCCTCCGTTCCATGCGCTGCTTGGTATCAATCCGAGATATGCACCTGTCCAGCCCGTACACCAAAAAGAAGCAAGTTGCCAACATGTAACAAAGGAGAAATAACGATAGACGAGTCCATCCTCGTGGATGGACCGAACAATACAATGTAACGCCGCCCTATGCAACTACCCGATTCCATGTACTCTCTCACAACTTGTTATGCAGTTATCCCTCCAGCCGATTGTATAGTCCCTGTTATCCCATCATCTGCTCCCACCTTCGGTGCGTTTAAATCATCGGAAGATACATTCACCGATGTCACCGCTTGATCAGCAACGGCCGGCGCTCCCGCTGCCTTTTGCGCCTGCGCTTCTGCCAGCCTCTTTATCTGCTGTTGCATCTCCTCTCGTCTCTTCTCCCTGGCCAGACTCATCTCCCTCTCCAGCTCAACGGCCTTCGCCCTTCTTGCTTCCACCTCGTCTCTCTGCACCACCCTTCTCAGCGCCTCCGAAGCTTGTATCAGACCATCAATACTGATCGCATGATTGGTCATCTGATGGTTGATGTAGCTGTAGATGTACGCCGCCGAATCACAGGCAAGCAGCTGGCGTTCGTTCAGCTTAAGCAGAGCCAGTGCGACCTGGAATAGAAACACGCCACCGTCATGGGTGCAGAGAAGTACGTCCCAGACGCGGAAGAGGGCCTCAGCAGAAAGGCAGTCGGTGAAGACAGACAGGAACCACTGAAACGTCATGGTCTCGAGGGTGATTCCAAGCTCCTCGAAGTGAGCGCTGAGCTTCGGGAGAACCTCGGACACATATTGGCGCAGGACCTGCTGGTCAGCCCTGGAGGCGAGAAGGCTATGGTCAAAGTAATTGGGTGGGAGGATATTCTCAACAATTGACACCAAGATCCAGAAGGCATCCTCAGCACAGGGAGTAATGAGAAGGAGATTGGCAACGACGAGATTCATGCCCTGGCAGTAGCCCACATCAGGATTGCGCCGGGCGTAGGCAAGAAGCACTTCGTTGAGCTTCTCCACTCCTGGGCCCTTGCGGAAGAAGATGTTATCCGTAAGGGTGCGAGTGATATCGGCCTTGATTTGCGCCACCACTTGCGGGTCGTCCTGGTCCTCTGGCCGGTTGACAAGGTCATCGTAATAACCTGGAATGCGCAAGGCTTTGGCCCCGCAACATTCGGACCAGATCTTGGACCGGTAGGCGACAGGAATGCCACCAAGTATGAGCTGCCTAAACTCATTGGCCTTGGCTCGTCCAACCTTGCCTTGAATACCCAAACTTGCAACGCCTATCAGCTCACCGTCCCCTAATCTCGTTTCAGGCATCACTGCTTCGGCCCTTTGAAACCTAGCCTCGGCGGCCGCGGCGGCAGCAGCAGCGGCAGCCTCTCCGTCCCGTTTTCTTTCCGCCCGCACCTTACGAAGGAAATCATTCCACCGCACAGTCTTTTCCCTCTGAAGTGTATCGTGGAGCTGATTGAGGTTCTGCAACAACAGCCTAACAGGTTCCGCATCCTCTTTCGCCATGCTCGCTGAGGACGATTGTTGCTCCCCTTCGTCTGGGGAGGGTTGATCCTCATTCTCAGGCAATGCGATAGCGGTGATGGCAGGAGTAGCCGAGGGGACGAACCCACGCTCCTCTGACGTTATCAAGCCAGGCGATTTGGGTGCTTCGGGTACCTCACCACCTTCCATCACCTCGAAGCCTGGTACGGTAATCAACGGGGTGTGAGAGAGCAGTTCGGTTGGGAATGTTGCAATTTTGAGGTAATCCTGCCACTTTCTTGGCTTAGAATCATCCCGTTGCTCCTCAGCCGAAGGAGATTCCGGCCCGGCCTCATTCGCCGTGTCTCCTCTGCCACTAGAGCTCTCGTCCAACATGACCGGGGATAACCTGTTCCGCCCAGTGCTAAGCATCTCGGTACGGCTGGGCTTCTTTGCATGACGCGCCATCCTGGCGGCTTCTCTTTGCCGCTTCTTCCTCCGCTGGTCATAGATAAAGCCAAAGCGGTCAGTGAGAAATTCGGACCCAAAATGGTTGTGGTATATGTGCGTGAGTGTTGGCGGCTGAACTTCGGGTGGAAGAATGGTGTCCATCTCGACCGGGCCATAACTCTGCTGGCGAGACACGAGGTCTCTCGAGGGGCTGGACCCCATGGTATCCCACCGGTCCTGTTGCTGGTATCGCTGGGGCACGTCAATAGGTTTAGCGGGGCCGGTAGTGCGGCGCATTGCCATAAGCGATCTAGGGCCTGTTTGGGCGGCTGAGACTGTACGGTTTGAGACGGAGCTTGCGGCGCGGCTTGATGTAGACGGCGTTCTCATGGAGCCCCCCGGCTGGCGTGCGGTGTTGGCACGGCCGCGCATGTCACCGTTACGTCCCGTGGTTGCACCACCTGCAACCAGCCGTAAAGCAAGACTGGCCAGCGACGATTTCCGCGACTCATTCGCTGAGTTGATGCTGGATGCCCTACTAGAGCTTCGCACAGAGTCTGTCGAGTCCGTCTCGGGCGGGTTGAACAGATCGTCGGCCAGTGTCGGGCGGCGCTGCTCTGGCCCCAAGCCACTACCTCTGATGACCGTCTTGGAGGTATCCGTAGCACTTGCACCGGTACCAGTGCCAGCACCGGTCACGCTGCTCGGCCGACCTGAATTCTTTCCCGTCGTACCAGTACCCCACAGAAAGTCTTTCCAGCCCTTGGTTATACCCTTTGTGGTTTCAGTATCGGCTGCAGGAGGCACCGACATGGTGGTAGCGCGTATGGTTGCGTCATTCAGGCCTGTGCTCGCGCCGACGGCTCTGAGGTCGTGGGCCATGGCTTCGTTCATGAGGTCCGATAATCCGCCGCCGGCGGTCCCTTTTCTGGCCAGACTTGTCTGTTTGGCATCCTGCTCGATTGCGCGCAGGCGAGTTTCCAGGTCCAGGGTGGACAGACCGCATTCCAAGATAATCTTTCGCAGGGCGCGTTCTCGGTCTTCGGCACGTCGGCGCAAAGTGGCGATCTGGGCATCGCGCTCTGCCAGATCCTGAGATATCTGTCGGACGAGGTTGACGGCGCCGTGGCGAGCAATCAGGCGCTCAATGTGGGCGTTGTCGCCGTGGTGTAGGGAGCCAGGGATCTTGTTGGCAGCAAGAGGCACATCTTGGAAAAGTGCGTCCCGTGTGTCTGGCTCGGGCTCTGCTGTGATCAAGCTTTCGACAATAGAGGCAGGCCGTATCCGTTGGGGTTGTGGAGCTTCGGGGGCCTGGTGCGGGTCGCTGTCGTTGCTCACGGAGTCGGCGACGGAGACGGGATCGGACGACTTTCGCGAGTTGCGCGAAGGCGAGATGGAGGGCGAGAGGGAGGATGGGTTGAGCTCGAAGAAGGACAGCTCCTGGCGGGGCGACTCGGGCGAGAAGGAGGGGAACGAGGTAAGCGACTTGTCGGACGGGGCGATGGAAGACGCGCAACTCGACGGGTATGATGTCAACCTCTTGCGGGCGCGGGCGGTGCTGGAAGTCCGGGAACGGTGGCTCCGGGTGGTTGAGAGGACGGACTGTTGCGACACGGAGCGCTCAAGAGGAGCCACGGCGGCAGCGGAAGCGATGGCCGCAGCTGGAGTGGTTGTGGTCGGCGTAGTGTCCTCCATGTCTTCCAGTTTGTCGGACCAGGACGAGGGCAGCGCACCTCATGTCATGGCCTTCCTCGGTCGACTTGGTGATGTGCGCCAATCGTAGTGTCTCTAGATTTGGAAGAGGACGGGAGTAGGTAGCTGGTAGTTTGTTGTCAAGGTACTGTCAGTGTGACTGTAGCTGTAATCATGTCCGGCCGAGATATCCAAACAAATGAGCTGAACCAGTCAGGAATATCTAGAAGAGGTCATGGAAGAAAACGACGGGAGGAAGACGACAGCTCTCGAGGGGTCTGGGTTGAGGTGCCTGGTAGACTAGAATGCCGCGAGTGGCCGTGATGTACACTAGCAAATAATAATCTAACCAGGGCTGAGAGGGGTGTCAACACGTCCATACCCACTCGGATTGCCGTATTGTGGTGTAAATACCGGGACACGTGGGATACCCCGCTTAAGGCCCTCTATAGGTAGAGATACCTACACCCGCCCGTGAGCCCACTGTTATATCAACGCATAGCCGGGGTATAGATGTACAGATACCTCTCATGTCCTATTTTGAGGACCGTGACAGGCAACTCGAAGTTGGAAATGTACCGTGTGCACGGTTTTGCCAGTTCAGCTGCCCATAACAGCGAGCCTTTCCACCCTCCATCTCCCTCCCTTCAGTCACAATTTCACCCTTTATTGCGGTCCAACTGTTTGAATTGTGCCCGACTGCAAGACTTTGCACAGTACGTGACATTTGTCATTAGTGCTATTCCTGATCTGATTTGTCAGTGGACGTGACGGCCCTCCAGTGGACACACGTGTTTTCCGGCACCGGATGTCCAGGGAGAAGTAGAAATGGCGAAAGGCAGGATTGGACAGGGAGAAACAGTTACGCGTAATATACTATGGCTCTTACTGTAGATCGAGATTCCTCCAGCGACATGATATCACTTTCCAGATTTCCATCCACGACAGCCCTTGTTGTTGTCCCTTTTGATTTGAGCGTCACTGCACTGCAAACTGACGGGGAAAAAAAAAAAAAAAAAAAAGAGAGAGATCAACAAGCAGAGTCCGATCTCTTTCCTGTTCCTTGATGCTTGGTCTGTTTTCGTTCGCGGCAACCCACAATGCTTGTCTCTTTGGTGCCTTGATTCCCTGCATTAGCACCGTTTCAAGTTCTTTTCGTAAAACAGACATCAATGATTTTCACTTTTTACGTACATGCATCCCGTCATGTATGTATCGTTTTCCCGAACATCGTCCTCTGCCATTCAACTTTACCACTTGTATCGAATGCTTTCACTCCATCTAGACCAGCCCCGCCGGCCATATAAGTTTTATACGACATTGTCGCTGGTGCTTTTCTAGCTGTTATTTTTGCCCCTTTTTGCAACGAGAAGGATTGGAAGCCAATGGGTATCCTTTTGTGCTGTGCTCTGCTTTGCTTTGCTTTGCTGAAAACCGTGCCCCAGCGCCCAGTATCCTGTCTGCCTGTGTCCTGATTCCTGTACGCCTTTTCTCTGCCCGTTTACGTACTTATAATCATGTATCCTGTCTTGGTGTGCAAGGTCGTGCCGCTTCCGTACTACCACCCGGTACTGGATAGAGCACTGTCCGCCTTCAGAACAATCCGCCGTCTTCCTCGTGCAACGTTGACACGGCCGCAGAGTTGCTTGTTCTTCCCGGCCCTCCCGTCATCGCATACCCGACCACACCAATGCCACCACCTCTGGCTTCACTACTAACCACAGTAGAGGACATGGTAGAGATGGCCATCGGCCTCAGCGGTAATCTAGGCGGCGGGCTCACTCCACCTGTCGAGATAGATCTGGTGCCCCTGATGGGTGATAGCGATCCGGCCGCATGACCGGAATTACCAACAATCGCGCTGGTCACTTTCCTTCCGCTCCCGTTTCCACTTCCATTCACACCATTTCCACTCCCGCTGCCGCTGCCGTTGCCGTAACTGTATCCGTAGCCATTGTCGCTCCAGCTCCCCCAACTGCCACGGTCCTGGCCCGAGTACTCCCCAATAGCGTGATGGTCACCAGAATCTCGTTCATCCCGTGGCGATGAGATAACCCGCGCTTGGTTCCACATTGGGCTCACACTGCTGCCGCCCATAGCCAAGGATGATGTATGTGATAGCGGCGAAACAGGCGGCGGCGGCGCTGATGGGACCGATCGATTTATCCGTGAACCGAATGGGAACGATGCTGGTTTTACCAAGTCCGGTATCTCCAGTGGCCCCTCATGCGGTCGCGGAGGGCGTGTTGGTGATGTGGGCGGCGGAGACGTGGTTCCAGAAAAGGAAAACGCTTCGTGCCGTAAAGATGACGGCCCTGTTGTCGAGCCTGCTCCGAAGCTACTCAGACTCCCACGGCTTCCGGGCGCGCCAGAACCATGCATCCCAAACCACGCTGGGGGCGGTAGACTAGGAAGACTGCCAGTGGTGCCGTGAACCCTTGGTGTGCGCTCGAGCCGCGGTACGAGCTTGTTCGTCGTGGGCGATGTTATTGGTGACGACGGAAACATGACGCTGGAGTGGCCACCGCCGCCATGGCTGTGTGCTGGGGTGAGCGGCGTCAGGGGCGGAGAAGGTGACTGGTTGTGGCCCGAACGTAGGATCGAAGGGAGCAGCTTGCGGTCCCGTAGGCGGAGAGGAGGTATCAGCGGCCTGGAATCGTGGCTGGACACAATTAGCGGCGTGGGAGAACCCCTAGGAGCAATCCCGTTATCTAACCTCGAGCGAGACCGTCCCCGGACGTCATCTAAGCCAGACCGGTGCTTCTTTCGTCTTTGCAGGCATAAAAAGGCCAAAGCAACCATGACGATGAACCCGGTAACCGAACATACCGAGATTGCGGCCTTGACCCCCATGGAGAGCCCGCCTTTGGATGTTGTAGTCCCGTTGTTTACACCAAAAGACTCGGCAACCGTGGGCCGGGCTGGTGTTGCTGATAACCACGATGGGTCCGTTATGAGAGAGACATCGTCAGTTGTGGTTGGTGTTGCTGTGGACGTTGATAAAGACAGAGGCGCAGTTGCGCTTGAAAACATTGCGCTTCCAGAAGTCGAGGGGATGGATATCGGTTCTTGAACCACCGGTGGGGACGGAGTCGACACGGGGTTAATCTTGACGCCTGTTTGTGAACAAGGCCCAGCTCCTCCTTCGCTGGTTTGGCAGACAAAGTCCCTGGGTGGTGGTCCGGGGTCTAATACCGAGTGAAATCCAATGCTGCCATCTCACGTTAGCATTGCCAGTACTCTCAAGCTCATAACGACCAACTAGAAATGCTCACTCACTCCTGGCAGCTGTTGATGATCAGGTCGACGTTTGCTGGTTGTCCTACTTAGCCCGAGACACTGACGGTTACTTCTCCGGCTACCACTCACGGTCTTGTTGCAGTCCCCCCGTCTGGTTTATCCAGACTCCGCAAAACGTTGTGTCGCACCAATATAGCGACCAAAATCGAGAGCTGGGTGTCGTGCTCGTCAGATCCTTGCAAACGTATTTCCAGCCCTCGGGGGTCTCGTGATCGATCGACACCGTCTCTAGAAACTGGTCCCTGCAAGATTGCAAACACTGTTTCGCTTCTGCTGTTGGCGATTCGCCTCGAATCGCGATCGCTTCCACATAGCACCCGCATTCCTCATCGCCGCTTGAGCCCCCCATACCTTTCGCAGCTACCTCCAAGGCCATCTAGTTGGTGCTCAGGATGTGTACGAAGCCGTGCTAGAAGTCGATGGTACAGTCAAATGCATAGTACTTGGCTACTTCACCATAACTGCATGACCGGACACCGATATGGTGAGTTTATCGCGTGGGGAGGTGTTCGAGGTATATAGAGACAGAAGTGCTTGACTGGTGCCAAGTCGCCTGCTCCGGAGAAAGAAGGATGTAATCAAGAGAGTGTTGATAACTAATCAAGTGAGGATAACAACCAGCTCGCTTGCCCAACCGATAAGTGGCGTTTCTTCAAGCAGAAGATTCAAGGAGTGAGCTTAAGGTCTTGAGAGACCCGTGGGAACGGGTGTGAAGTTCTGCGCGATACTATATACTCGGCCCGGACGGCTTTCTCATCAGGGCCATGTGTCCTAAAAGAGATAGGAGAGGCCCATGATGTTGAGGAACGGGAACACAACATCGTTCGAGTCACCACGGGAGGGGTTGCTAGACATGTACACTGGAGAGAAAGAGGAGTGAGAGTGAGAGACAAAAGGACAGGAGAGGGAGGAGGACTGGTGCTGGAACAAACGAAGCATCAGCCGGGTGAGAAGGAGATCCACATCGCCTGGAAAAGGAGGATTCTGTGTTACACGGTTACTGCGCGTCTCCGTAGCCCGACGAGAATAGTCTCGTATGAGGACCGGGAAGGGGTTAGGTTGTCTTGCCACTAGAAGCTTGGAGCCTGCAGCCATCCGCTGGGCTTCGCAAAGAGAAAGATTTCCCTGTCGAGTCCTCACTCACGGTTGCACAGGCCTTGTAGTACGCATAAGAGTACGAGGAAAGGGTTGCCTTGGGGGAAAAGGGAGCTTGGTACTCCATCACTTCGTTTTCCAGCGCGGACGGGGATATCGAGAGTAGTCCTGTCTCTTTTCCCAAGCTTGACCAGTAGAGCAAAGGCATAGTACATTTGATCGGACAACGTACAATACAACCTGGATCTCAAAAGGCTGCCTCGAGTTTATTACAGCGGCAGCACCGACGGAACATGCCAGCCTCTTATAATAAGCTGGTCACTCCAGCCAGCACGGCTAGTCCACGAGCCGAGAGAAGCCATAGGGATGGTATAACTGTAACATGATGACACCTCAATGGATAGGATGCTAGCCACAGGTACTAAATCGTGGATCAAAAGCCCGGGATAAGTAGCCGTTGTAGGAAGGTATACACAGCACAACAGCCTCAGAGAATCCGTCCTTCATGAAACGAGCTGCTCTGCGCTGAACATGGCTGTTACAGACGTGTCGTATGGTCCGACTTCCCCGAGATTATGTATAGGGCCAGGTTGCAAGAGGGAAGGGACGGACCGGGGCCCTCGCTTCTGGATACCCAATGGAATACGCGGTGAGGTGACAGGATATAAGTCCTATACAGCCGTAGTGAGACTGTTGTGAGATTGTCATGTCGTCACACCTTTGTGTTGTGTAGTTGCCTGTAAACCAGCAGGGCTTGGGACGCACTCTGAGACTTTTTGGGTGTTTGCTTTTGGCCTCCCTTTCCAGTTGGCTTGGCTTGCTTCAAGATCTGATGTTTGCCTCTGAAGTTCTGGTACATCTAGCACGTGGATTGAGGAATGGTCTCACGATTGTCTTTGGGCATGCTGGTTCCCTTCCAAGTTTGCATCGCAATTACCAGCATCGCCGGCGATTAACCCCCTTTTTCAAGCGCCCATCCCAAATAAGCGGGCAAGAACATGGCGGGAAGCCGTACTTGGGCGCGACAAGGGCGTCTGTCTCAGCCATTGGCTGTTGTCAAGAAGCTGCCTGAGGATTATTTCATATGGGATTTCCAATTAAGGCGTTCTCGAAGACCCGGGCACTAGGTTCGGCGGAGGTAATCAACGGTCGGAGATGGAAGAATGTCACTATCCGCCAATGACACCATTTGGACGAGGCTTGGTAGATTCGCAAGAGTCCTCATCAGCCTCCGACTGGAAGAACCCTTGCCCGTCAATCCCTGATCGTTGGTGACCATGCTGCTGATACGATAGCCAGTCTGAAATACGATCATGAGTAAGAAGACACGAGCGACGCGAACCCATACCCCGATCATGGCCATGAAGCTCCAGAACAACTGTGAAGGCGCGTCCAGTACGGACACACTGGAAGAGACCGGTGAATGGCGCCAGCTTAAGAGTCGAAACTCGTTGTTGGTTTCGACCATGCCTCGTTTTCCCGGTCCCACACGACTGATCCAAGTCTGAAGCTCAGTTTTCGCGGCTAGCGGAAATAATTGTGAGGGCCACGCCTTGAGGAGAGAAAGAGACTGAAGTAGACTCGGAATAGGACTTTCGTATCTGTGCCTCTCCTCTGATTTCACCGAATGCTCGGCTCGGAAAAGGTCAGCCAGTCGGGCGAGGAGATATGCTATGCTCGGGTGTTGATCGATGCAGTGTGCGACCACGATGCTCAGCCGGGCTCGGCATCGTGGTCGAAACGAAGTTTGTTGTTCAGCTTCGATTCCGACGTCTCGAAAGCCCTCGAGTGCCGCCTAAACCATTTTCCAGACCATGGCCGCGTAAAGAATGCATAAAATGATGGGTTTGACTCGTCATGACATGGTTGCTGGAGGCCATCAATCCTTTCACCGCGAAAGTAGCGGAAGGGGGCATGGCAGTCCGTCAGCCATGACAAAGAATTTGAAACGGAAGTTGAACCGCAAGATTGCGGACTAGGCGTGGTAAAAGCCCGGACAGAGAACAAATTTTGGAGATGTCGTGGACTTGGTGTTCTGGAGTGCCATTGTAAAGGGGGAAACAGACGTGACGGGAAGTGTCATCCGTTCTTGGACATTCCTGGACAGTCGAGCCAATACAAAACTGGCGGGAAGTTGAACCTCGGCCCGCCCCTCGATTTGTTAGTGCTTGGTTTCCCCGCGCTGAACCGGCAATGTTCATCAGTGATACACACAGCTTATGTGTCCGAACTTGACTCTTTTCCCAACTCTTATATGCGGTCTGCTGTCCACGTCTTGATGAGAATACTAAATCACGGAATGAAGAAAGAAGCGCACTTGAATTTTGAGAATTTGAAGAAAACTCACAATGTCCGAGTCCGCCAAGCAACGTATCCAGGCCATTGGCAACCACCTTGCCGCCGATAACGCTATCCCGCCCGTTGTCAAAGTGGCTGGCGACTCGAATGGACCTAGAGTAACCGGGAAAGTGGTTATCATTACCGGTAAGTTCAGTGTTAGTTGCTGTAGGCCGCTTGCTTATCGTGGGTTGAAGCTAACGTTTCTGAAGGCGCAAACTCCATTCTCGGTATTGGCCGAGCATCCGCTCATCAGTTTGCTCAGAATGGGGCAAAGGCAGTCTACATCTGCGACTACGATGATTCCAATCTCGAAGCACATAAGCGCGAGATTGAAACATTATATCCCGGCGTGAATGTACACACGCGGCAGTTTGATGCCGCCGATGAGAAAGCCATCAGCGAGGTCGTCAAGGATGCTCTGGACCGTTACGGACGGCTCGATGTCTTTTTTGCCAACGCTGGAATCACCGGCCCTCATACCAAGTTCTCCGACATTGATGCTGATGAGTTTATGGACACGATGCGGGTCAACGCGCTCGGGTAGGACGCCTTGTTTTCTTTCCGAATTGACCTGTCTTTTCTGTTTCGTTCTTGAACGGCATCGCTAACCATGCGTACCATCAAAGCCCCTTTCTTGCCGCCAAATACGCGGCGCCGGCCATGCAAAAGACATCGGCGGAGAAGCCAAAGTCGTCTGGCAGCATTATCATGACAGCGTCCGTAGCCGGTCTGCGGTCCAACGCCGGAGGGACGCCATACTCGGCTTCCAAGGCAGCCGTCGTCAGCATGGCTCAAACCATTGCTTACCAACTGGTTGGAACCAACATCCGGGTCAACGCTCTCTGCCCCGGCCTGATCGAGACGGGTATGACGGCGCCCGTGTTCGAGAGCGCACGAGCTCGGGGTACCGAACGCAAGATTGGACAGCTCAACCCTCTCAGGAGAGGTGGTCATGCTGACGAGATTGCGCGTGTGGCCTTGTTCCTGGGAAGTGATGAGAGTAGCTATGTCAACGCACAGGCTTGGGCGGTGGATGGCGGTCTAAGTTCTGGCCATCCTTATGTGCCCGGCAAGATTGCATAGACCACTGGGACAGTATCGGACCTGGAGTGAGAGTGATCTCGACCGAGCAATAATCACATACTTTGCCTCTCCTTGCCACGCCAGTGTCGAGTATTCGGCATCCCTTGCTTGAGCAGACAGTGTGATGCTGTGTTTTCGACGGCGGTAAACCCGGAAACCCTGAAGATGTACTGTAGTTGTTGCTCGGAACCGCGGGCGGTCAGAAAGGGGGCATCTCCTCCCTCCACGTTGTCGCCTTCACCGACTGGGTATAGCGGCATTACGATGTACGTACTGGTGTAGCATGTACCATCCTTTTGGAGTCTTGGATAGGAGAGCATCTCCGGGCCAAACCTCCGTCTCCAGCTGTATAGCGGCTACCAGACATGGACGAGTTCCTGAAGCTGGCTTGGCTGGGCACCTCTAATCTGAACCGGAACGCAAACTCTAGCGAGTACAACAGACAACCATGTGCGCCGAGACAGGAGGCGTGGGGGGGATGTCCCAGGGGAAGTGGGGAAATGCGGGAAGCTGGGGACTTGCAGCTGGCGATGCAGTGATACAGTTGGATGGCCGTCCACTGGCCAATCACGAAGCCTGTCACGATCTGGCAGCGGTGCGGGGTGCATCTCGGTGCATCTGTGGAAACGCCTCCATCTGCTGGGATTGCCAAATGGTCTTCCGCTTTCTTTAGAAGTCTCTTCCATGAAGTTGATTTTAACATTTGATGTCTTGACCTCTCAACGTCACGATGGTCACAAGGAATCTTTCCAAAAAGCCTGGGAATCTCTTAGAGACTCTTCTTTGGTGTTGTCGGTTGCTTCCCGATCCAATCTTGGCAATATCATTTCCATGTCCTAGGTGTTCAACTCGGCAGGCAAATTGACAGCACCCAAGGTAGCGGTCGGCATCTTCAACTGTCCACCCGCGGAAGTTGGCCGTACTAGGTAACCTAGCGCATTTGAGATTTCCTAGCGAGGCGCCCTGGTCGCTCTTGTCCCAGGCCTGGGTTAGAAACCGCGAACGTGTCGAACTCTTTAATGGTATCAAACATGCTATCACTCACTACCAGGTAAGGCACTGTCCGCCTCACTTTGTCAAAATAAAATTAAACGTGACAGATGTGACTACTTTCCAGGTTGTAGAGGGTGGCATCTGATGTGAACGTGATGGCTGCCACAGTTGGTAAGGCGCGACCGCCCCTGTCGTAAGGAGTTGGAGCTGTTCCAGTGCCCCCCACTTCTACTTTACTACACACTCGCTTCTGCCTCTTCTGAGGGTCTAACGAACCATTCAGGTTGGCATTCCAGTTGCTGATTAATTTGCACCATCACCCTCAAGTAGCATTGAGTACGGCGTTAAGGTTAACTGCGACCTCACTCACCATCTTACCACCATTCAAGCTTTGCTTACCCTCGTAATAAACAGTACGCGCTCCCGGACTATGCGGCTGGACTGTTGCCGAGCGAGCGAGGAGACAATGACGTTATGCCCTACGTGCTCACGCGACCTGACTGCAGCCCTTTTTCACTTTGCTTCTTACCAAGTACACTCAATTTAAACGTCTTCCACGCGGGAACGTAAAAGCCAACTTGGACTGACCGCCCAAGTCCGTGCTCAAGAGAATAAATTACTTGGTAACATTATGAGTGTTGCCCTTTCCTCTTCTTCTTTGGCTTATTCGCAACTTGCACTTACTTAATCTTGTACACCAAGTTTGTACTCCGTAGCACTTCCTAGCACATGGCCGAAGTGAACCAGCTGGTGGTTAGAAGTGCAGAAAGTGTGAGTGGTTTCTTTACCAAATGGAAAAATAGGCAATGCACTCGGACAGTGTAAGCAGTAATAATATTACATATTTGCTGTACAAATCGAATGTTTTGGGACCACTTTGCCCGTTTCTCGGTCTCCGCTCGCATGTCCAACGTCTGCGAGCTTGGTTGGGCTTGGATCGCGCCGGCGAGAGAGGCCACAGGTCTTGTCGGAATTCGGAACTGGCCGTTGATGTGCATCATTGATCATTCGCCCTTCCAACTCTTGCCTGTCTGCGAATCTGGAAGCACTGGAAGCACTGCCAGATGAGTCCGGGCAGGTGGAATTCTCAGTACGGGCATTTACGATACTGTAAGTCTAGAGGGCACGGTCGGGAATTCGGGAGACACCGGGAGCATGTTCGTCTCCCATAGGATCCACATCATTTCATTTTTGATGGGTTTTGCAGTTGGTTGTACCTGTGATGTCAGCCGTAGGCCGATCCCGAGATATCCAGATAGTACTCCTCGCTCCTCGCACTGGAGGTGAGTCTTTGATGACAAAGCCCACGGTGAAACGGAGAGAAGCATCCGACTGCCTTTTCTGCCTTTCAAACAGCCACCACGACTGAGAAGAGACCGAATCTTTGTGACATTCGGTTCAGGGGCAGTGAGAGAGGGGGTGCCAACCCGCTTTCTTTCTCTCTGGTTTGTAGCTACCTAGTGCCTGTACGTACACCGTCTTCAGTGGGTGAGTGGGATGGGCGTCCGACGTTAGCAGGTGCAAGGTTGAACTTCACACTTCTCACTCGCTCTCAAGCAGCCAGCCAGCTTTCTACCGACCGAAACAGGGCGGGTCAGGGATCCAGCCGTGCCAGCTTTTAAATGTTCCTAATGCAGGGTCCGCCAGAGAGCGGGATCGTCGATTCCATTCATGGAAGGGTGACTGTATTTTCAGTGGCAAGCGAAGCTCATTGAATCATTGATTGGCCAACCGGGCGTTATGCCGGGCCTTGGCCATTCAGACTTGTCCGATGCAAGCTGTGTCCTACAAAAACATAGTAGACAACTGCATGTAAGTAAGAAACGGCATGTCCAATACGTGGAGCCAAGTACCGGTGCCGCTAACAAACAATGGCCTAGACCCCACACAGTTTTGCGCTAGTGCGCCATGAATTTCCCCCATCACACTGCAGCAACTGCCCGTGGGCAAAGCCCGCAACGAATTGTTGACAATGAATCCATCTTTTTAAACCCGGCCCTTCCCTCCCATGGAAGGCCTTCTTCTTTCAACACCACCCACTCGTCTGAACGACATATGATGTGCTCAACTTGACACCCGCCCCTTCAGGCACCACCGGCATCACAGGAACAATAACGCTACCCTCGATATCGAAACTGGTTTTCACACCGGAGTCATCCCGATCTCTGCATCACCCCATTGCACTCTTCGGCGCTCGCTCACGTGTCCCGCCTACAACCCTCGACAAGACCTCTTTTTACCGTCCTCGATCGGAGGCAACTCAAGCATCACCGGGCCTCGAATTCCCCGTTAGAATACCCTCGCAGGAAAGCTTGACGAGCTCGGGCTTTCCCAGGTACACATCTATCCACGACGCATCCCACACAACCCCGGAACAATTTGGGAAATCAGCAAAAATGGGCAGCTCATAGTCCCCAGAAAGAAGTGCCCTGGGACGCTTTTGGTTCCACTGCTCGTCAACACAGAAACAAAACCGTCCGTACCACTTCTACTACCAACAGTAGTGCTATTACATCTTCTCCATTTCCCACCTTCAACAGTCCTCCAGACCGAAAACGTTCCGGTCAACCACGAAGCCACCGTGCAGATCGATTCGAACCGCCAACCCATCTGCTACCCCCTGCAGTATTTCGTCGGTCAAACCAGCTTTCCCCTGTCTCTCTTCGAGCATCTCCTAGCCCTGGCCGGTTCTGGCCGTCTGATGATCCACTCTGATTCCGACGCCTCAACGCTTGTTTCGTCAACCAAGAGCGTCCTGCATCCGTCACTGCTACAATCGGAATCCATGACAGCCCTGGCTACCATGGTGGGCGGCAACAAGGCCGTCATGAAGAGGAATACGAGAGCATTTGTTGGTGACAAAACAGAGCAGGCCCTGCTTGGGCCTCAATCAGAAACAATGACAAAGGAAGACGAGAAGGCGGACGTGGAACCGCACAGGAAGGGCTCCATCGGCACATCGACAAGTCAAAGCAGCCGCTCAAGCCGCCAGACGAGCCTCGAGTGCTCACCCATGACTGCCGCGACGTCATTGGATACGGATCTGTCAGATTTGATCAAAGAGGAACACTTTAGTCTCCCCGACGCACTTCGCGATATCGAGCCTCCACATGCCGTTCAAGCCTACAGCCACAGTGCCAAAGCTCCCTTGCGGCCAAATCCTACTCTCCCGCTCATCCCCTCGGATGGCCGCCCCAAGAATTTTGGTGTCGTTGTCCCTGGAGTATATCGTAGTAGTTTTCCGCAGAGCGAAGACTACCCGTTCATCGAGGGTCTCAAGTTGAAGACTATGGTGTTAGTTACCCGATTTGGAACGCTTTTTTTTTTTTTCACAACATACTGACAAGGGTTTTCCAGCACATTGGTCCAAAAGGACTTCCCCGAGGGCTATGATGCTTTCCTCAGCAGAAATGGCATCAAGCATCACGTCTTCGACATGAAGGGCACCAAGAAAGAAGCCATTCCCATCACGACGATGAAGGCCATCCTCCGGCTGGTGCTCAACCAAGCCAATCACCCGCTCCTGATTCACTGCAACCACGGAAAGGTAAATTGCCCCTCGACGATATCTTGACTAAGTGGAACGGTCAGGCTGACATTGGTTGTGCAGCATCGCACCGGCTGCGTGGTTGGAATTGTTCGCAAGACTCTTGGCTGGGACGTGAACAATATCCTCGAGGAGTACCGGAGTTATGCCGAGCCCAAAGTCCGCGAGACCGATGTCAACTACATCCAAGGATTCGAAATGGCCCAAATCTCGAACCTCTCCTCCAAGGACATGACCTTGCGGCGATTTGGGTCGCCCAAGTTCGCCCACTCCACGGTCGTGGCCATCATTTTCTTGTTATTCTGGTATCATTTTTCCGGAATTTCGTTGCCAACTTCGGAGGCGGTGGATCGCAAGCTGCTCACCCAGTAGCTTTTCGGCATGACATTCGGATGCCCGTCAGTTCTTTTTGGTCATGATATCACACTTTTTGGCCCCCACAAATCCCACGGGCGTCATACAGGCTCGGCGCAGCTTGATCCGGCAGCGAGGAGGATTACATTGTTAAAGCAAATGAAGTGGGAGTATTTTGGTTAAGTCGGAACATGAGGTCCAGCGGATATCCTGCTTCGGAGCGGGTACAATGGCTGGCGTTGCAATGGGGATTTTTCCGTACCGGGAACCTGGAGGGCTGGC
This sequence comes from Neurospora terricola FGSC 1889, assembly GCA_009805285.1. Classification (NCBI taxonomy): domain Eukaryota; kingdom Fungi; phylum Ascomycota; class Sordariomycetes; order Sordariales; family Sordariaceae; genus Neurospora; species Neurospora terricola. The sequence continues at coordinate 77,229 of RANZ01000054.1, read as the reverse complement.
AGACGATGCGACACACAGACGGCTTTTCTTCTGGGGTATCACATGGCCACGAACCCAGACCCGGAGCTGACAAGCCTGCAATCGGTATCACTTGCATGGAAAAGATTAGATAGGATGGAGAGCGGAGACTATCAAGTGCTGAGTGTCTCCTGGCGTTCGTATGGTTTCCCTGGTATTCATTAGGGCGGTTTCCTATGTTCATATTATGATTATGGTTGTTGTCGTCGCAGCGTTGGGTGTGCGCATATAGTGTTACGCTATTCAAGCTCATAACTCCCAGAAGAGTGAGCAGGAAATTCAGCACCCATTTGGCGTGTGCTGCTCAAAGCGAACATGTTCAGAAGTGTGACTTTGCGCATTGCCGAATTTTCCTTGTTTGCCATTTCCCACCCTTTGACGCCGCCGAATGCTTGCTCTTTATGATACAGTATGATACAGACACACAACGACTCCCGCAGAAGACCCCCGAAACAACGAACCCGTCTTGCCCCTCTCCTCCCAGCAACTTCTGGATATGCAACTAGTGGACTATCCACGGGCTGTCCACCGTAGCACACCAGAACACCCTCGCTCCTACATGCCAGGCCGACTCTGCTCAACCACAGCAAACCCACTTCCATCACACCATCTCAACCGTCCCTGCCGATTCTTCATTCGCTATCGCTGTACATGCCCCACTTGTCCATCTCCTTCCTCTCCTGCTCCTCGGCCTTGCGATCACCCGTAACGTAGGTGTAGGTGCCCGCAAGCACGTTGGCAGCGCTCAGACCCATGGCCGTAGCCCGCACGGCGCCGCGAGCCGAGAACTTGTTCTTGAGTGCGGCGGGACGGCGGCGGGCGGCGAGGAGGAAGTAGATGCCGCTCCAGGCGGCGGTCATGCCGGCGCTGTCGATCTTGAAGCCGGCCACGCTGAGGTAGCTCGAGAACATGAGGAGAGGGGTGATGAGCATGGGCAGGGCCTGGAAGGGACGCCAGTGGAGGGCGGTGATGAGGGTTGCTAGGCCCATGCCGGGGAGGGAGGATGCTGGGTTTGAGAGTTAGTGTTTTGTTTCATTGTGTGTAAGTGAAGATGGATGATGGATGAGAGAGAGAGTAAGTGAGTGAATAGCGAGATACTTACATCCCCATGCCCTGACGCGGTCCAGAGCAGATGTCTTGGTTTCTTCGGTTGACATGATGGGCGAGGATATAGGATATTGTTGTTGATATTTTTACTACCTTCAACAACGGCTTTTTCTGTTCACGATTTTTAGCTATCTGCAGCTTCTGAATCGGCTCATGTCAATTGAAGGAAGCTGTGACGACACTGGTGGATGACTAAGCAAACTGGAGCCATCCTTGCTGCCGTTCCCGTCCCGTCCTGTCTCCAATTCCACGATTGTCGTTCTCCAGTTCCGGCCAAGTGCACGGGCCATGCGTGAATGGAATGGAAGGAAAGGTGAGCGTGGAAGTTCCATGCTGTCCAGCTCCCTAGCGAATGGTTATCGAGTTGTTGGTGCAATCCGTTCGATGTGTGTTCTTATAGTCGCTATGCTCGGCTGCGCAAATACAGATATCGGTCGAGTATCAAGACGTTGAAATAGAAAGGTTGAATGATCAAGATACCATACTGATCGTTTAATAATTGTACTATCGCACTCTAACTTCCACTGATAAGGCTAGGACGTACACTTTTTGGACAAGGGGCCACAATTCACGGGTTGGGGGTCCCGTCCACTGCAGCGGTTCCAGAAAAAAGCCACGCTTTCGACTCCCCTGTCCGCTCTTCTTGTCAATAGGTGCATTTACACAATCGTGACCCAGACGGACCTGAACCCGGCATCTAACAGGAGAACGCTATTGAACTTCTTTCTCCCACCCGGGTCTGTGATCCCAATAGCAACCAATTCTTTGTCGCCGACCTATCTCCCGGCCTATTCTTATCCAGCTTCAACAAATCCCGACGTTGTCACGGACACCGCCTTTGCCTCGTTGCGTCACTACATCCCTCAGCCCTTCGCAACGAAAGATCGGCCATTAAGACGATCCGACGTCTAGGATTACACAATCACATTTCGCCTTCATCTTCAAAGATAATCACCGACGGTACCTAGTAGCGTATTAACGACCGGAACCATAAGACAAAGGGCACATCATGCCCGCAGCCACAACCTCGGGGGCCGATGCCTCTAACGGATCGTCCGCCCACAACCGCCAGCACAACCAGGGCAACCAGGAGCGCAAATACACAGTCGAGCAGAAGGCCGCCGTCCTGCGAATCCGGAAATGCGAACCCACCGCCTTTTACGAGATCCTCGAGGTGTCCAAGACATGTACCGACGCCGAGATCAAGAAGGCCTACCGCAAGCAGTCCCTGCTGACACATCCGGACAAGAACGGCCACGAGCATGCCGACGAGGCCTTCAAGATGGTCGCGCGCGCCTTCAGCGTCCTGGGCGACAAGGAGAAGCGCGACAAGTACGACCGCTTCGGAACCGACCCGGACAGCAGGTTCGCCAGCGCGCAGCAGCAGAATCCGTTTGCCGGCTTTGCGAATAGGGGAGCAGCAAGGGCGCATCAGGGAGGCATGTGGGGAGAAGACGCAGACATTAGCCCCGAGGAAATGTTTGCGAGGTTCTTTGGCGGGGGAGGTTTCGGTGGAGGTCCGTTTGGAGCCGGTATGTGCACCACCTTGAATCAACAGGATACGGGTTTTCGGTATACTGACAATCTTTTCTCTCTACAGCTTTCGACGGAGGGCCGCAGTTCGTCTTCAACTTTGGCGGCGGGCCCGGTATCCGGGTGCACCAGTTCGGCGGAGGAAGGCCCAGGACTCGCCCTCGGCAGGCTGGCCAGCAACAAGAAGGCAACAGCATGTGGAGCACATTGATGAGCCTCTTGCCCATCATTGTTCTCTTCATCTTCCCCATGATCTCTTCGCTGTTCTCCGGAGCGACATCGGGGCCATCAACACCGTCCATGTCCTTTGAGCAGGCCAAGCCCCCTTATACAATGGCACGTAAAATGCCCAACGTCAAGGTCAACTACTATGTCAACCCGAACGATGTTAGGCATTATTCCGCCTCGAAGCTGTACAACTTGGATCAGAAGGCCGAGGTCATCTTTGTGCAACAGCTACAGCAACAGTGTGAGAGAGAGATGACAGAGAAGCGGCGGTTGATCGAGGAGGCCCAGGGGTGGTTCCGTACAGACCAGGAGAAGTTGGCCAAGGCCGAGAGTTTCGAGACACCAGCTTGTATCCGGATCAAGACCCTTTATTCCCCAGGAGCGAAATACTAAAAGGGGGGTTGATGTCTGAGTTAGGGAGAGAAGTGTCGTGATGGGGAGGCTGGTTCTGTTGGGTTCAAGCGCTGGGTACTATTATGAACTGTAGGCATGGCATGCAGTTCCGTGGAAGACCTTGTTGATTAGACTAACAGACGGAGCGGGAGTCTGCACCTGTACTTGATATGTACTACTGGCTTGACGTCTTATGAGAAATGATGTTTGTATAATCCTAATATATATGTATATACATAGAGCGCTGGCCAATCCTTCTCTGTGACGTTCTACCCTTTCAATCGGGACATGGCTATAAATGATGAGGGGGCTGAAGGCAGTGGGCTATGATAGCCTAAGCCATTATATTGACATTTATTTCGTGGTTTATTGTTACGTCCAACTCATCCTAGTAGTGAGCATAGAAATGAGGCCAAGTCACAATTCGGTAACAGACGGAAATGGTATGTTGACATTCTGAGTTGTTGTCAAGTGGAATTGTTGAAATCATGGCTGAGCATGGATGCCTGTTATATGGGGGTTCCCGTCATGTCCCTGGCCGCCCTGGATCGCCTAGGCAGGAGATGACGAAGCCTGTGAAAGAGCAAGTGGTGAGGGGTAGCTGCTGCCAGCCTGTGCCATGACCCATGGGAGGCCGTCAAAGTGGCCAACGACATAATTCGCACATGCAAGCTGCTTCAGTTTTCCCTTGCCCTCATGCCCAGCCAAGCATCACACCAACCCCCAACTGTCCAGTCTTTTATAACAATGACGTTGCCAATGCCAATCTGCCCTTGCCATTTTATATCGTTTCAGTTGGTGGCAGAAGTCAGTCAGCCTACAAGTCAACCTTACGTAGCGGCCAAGCACCGAGGTCGCCAAATAAGATACCACTATCAGTGATAAAAGGTCCCACTGCGACGGGAACCTTTAGGGGTCCAAGTCCGCAGCTGGAGCTACCTCTACGCACTGCCACACCTTTCCAGCTGCTGGGATTCCGTCCCGTCTCTTCCATTTCACATTGACGTTTAACATTACAACCATCTCAAACTACAAGAGTTAATTGCAATTTCGAACTTACATCCAACAACATCGAACTGGCTATATCGAGGAGGCACAGCTGCTCACCCCTCGCAACCTAACTGTTGCTCTTGTAAGTAACTTACACCTAAAGAAACCCCCGGCCGCTGTCCTCCAATCGCTTCTGCGCTGGATCCTAGTGATCAATCCACTGACGGCACCCATGTTAGGCCCCAATCTCGTGCTAGAATCGCAGCGCTATCCCAGCAACATCCTAGAACCTCGAAACGTCGTGCGCCAATGACGCAACTGTTCACTTAACTTCGAACCGCTCTCGACCTCGACCTTCACAACGAAAGGCTGTTTTGTGTCGACCGAACATTATCTCAACGGCTAGGACTGTTTGGACCGTCGAATCGCTTCGGAAGGACGCAACGAAATCTACAATATACATAATTTGGAGACCGTGGTCACGTATTGAACAGGTTCTTAATCGAGTCATTGCGGTTTAGAGGCGCTTACTCGGCTTCCTCGGGCTTACATTCTCTCGACGATCGAAACTTCCCCGGCGACTGGATTTTCCTTTAGCATTAATCAACGGCCTTCGAGATATGGTGACCAGGAAGCCTCTTCCAGCAAATGCTGCTCTGGACCCGGCAGTACGACGAGAACCATCTTGGTCTTCCGCCATGAACTCGGAAGCAAACATGGCGTGGAACGACGAGCGTGAGGGACAACAACGCCAGGGAGCATCGAACGGACAAGCCAGTGATGTGCCACGATCTCTGAGGCCCGGTCAAAGCTTCTCCAACTTATCAGGCATCGAGGACGACAATGTTTGGGCCGATACCAGCGCGGAAGGGAACAAGTTTGCCACTGGGGGAGAGCCAGGTGACATTGGCCGGGTGCCTACCGTTCTCAGGCCCGGCGGCAGCGCCCAACCGTCCAGATCCGGTGCGACAGAAGCAGACAAGGTAGGAGGCGATATCAACCGGATACCAACCGTACTGCGACCAGGAGGTTCCCACGGACAACCAGAAACCAATCCGTTCAAGAAAAAGATGCCAGGAAGTACGCCAGCTAACGGAGAAGACACCGTCCCGGCACATCCATTATATTTACCACCCGTATCACCTGTACTATTCCCGTCATTTTCGAACTTGAGCATATCTGAAGGTCCTGAACAAAGCAAGAACCCTTGGCAACCTTCATTGAACCATGAAGGAAACAGCCCTGCACCACCGTTGATTCCGGATCTGCAACAGAACCACACCGGAGGAGACCCATGGAAGTCTACAAACCCATCTCAGCAGCCCACCCCTGGACCATCAACGAACCCGCCAACATTGCTCTCACTGCCTTCTGATGAGGATCCTGCGAAGTGGGATGAGCAACGTTCAAGCAAGGCTCCTGAACTTTTGCCATCAAGTACAGGAGAGGAGACATTTGATGATTCTCCCGCATGGGATGACTTGGGTGATATATCCAGAGGGAGGGCGCCGGCAAAACCGCCTGCAACCACGGGAGACGACTGGAACTTGATCGATATCGACACACGTCCTGGCCCTCCATCACGAAAGAGCACTTGGGAGGATTTCGCCGACGACGATGAGAGCTCTCCAAAGCCGGTCACCGAGAATAACATTACGGCACCTGCCGCGCCTCCTACAATAGGAGCTACCGTGCCTCCTACACCACCGCCTGCCGTGGCTTTTACTGCGACAGCTACCGTGCCACCTAATTCGACGTCTGCCGTCGAACAAGCTCCCCCACTCCCTGAGAGAAGAACGGAAGAGAATGCACCCGAGTTACCACCTAGGTCTACAGAGGGGCAGGCCAGTTCATCTGCGCAACCACTGCGCCAAGTTGACAGGTCCGAGACATATCAGATCAAGAGGATCAACTGGTACGACGCCACGGCGGCAAGCAACCCGAGGACGTCCCCGATTTTGATTCAGAATGCGAATGGACCATGTCCGCTTCTTGCGCTCGTCAACGCTCTCGTCCTCTCTACTCCGGCAGACAAGGACAACACAGTACTGGTGGAGACGCTTCGATCACGAGAGCAAGTCAGTCTCGGGCTGCTTATTGATGCAGTCTTCGACGAACTAATGTCTGAGCGGCGACTGGGTGAAGACACCGTTCTACCGGACGTTACCGAACTCTACAATTTTTTGCAGAGCCTTCACACCGGCATGAATGTCAACCCACGCTTTGTCCCGACTAAGCAAATGGAAGACGCCTTCAATCGGACATCACTCAGCGATCTGCCTCCGACGGAGAGAGGTGGTCAAATTCCTGGGACTTACGAGAGTACAAGAGAGATGAGACTGTATTCCACTTTCTCCATACCCTTGATACATGGCTGGCTTCCGCCTAAAAATGACCCGGTATATGGGGCATTTGAGAGACAAGCGGCGTCGTATGATGAGGCCCAGAACCTTCTGTTCCGTGAAGAGGAGCTGGAGGCCAAGCTGAGCAGCCCCGATGAACAGGGCTTGACCGAAGATGAACAGCAAATGCTTCAGGATATCTTTGCGATCAAAGATTTCTGGAAAACCTCGGCCACACAACTTACAACATGGGGACTTGGTGTTATCAGAAGTTCGATGAAGCCAGGAGCTGTGGCGATTCTCTTCCGGAACGACCATTTTGCCACCTTGTACAAGCACCCGCAGAGTCAAGAACTCATGACACTTGTCACGGATGCAGGATACGCCACCCATGACGAGATAGTATGGGAATCGCTGGTGGATGTAAACGGTGAACGAGCCGAGTTCTTCTCTGGTGACTTCCGCCCCGTCGGCGGCGCTTCACACGACCCTGGCAGCAATCCTGCAGGCCCACGCGGATCAAGCTACGCCGGCACCTCATCATACGGTAACTCGGGAGAGAGCAGCGGGTGGACGACAGTCCAGGGCCGTAGGGGACGGAGTAACAGTGGGGATGTGCACGAAGATGCCCCAACATCTCCCTCGCATGAACAGGAGGACCACGACCTTGCGCTAGCGCTGCAATTGCAGGAAGAGGAGGAACAGCGTCATAGAGAAGAGCAAGAACGTAGGCGCCGGGAACGAGAACTTTCGGAGCAGTTCATCGAGCAGCAAGCACGCACATCGAACGGACAGCAAAACCAGGGTCGCGGTCAAGGCCATGCCCGTGGTGGTAGTCTTGGTGGAAGTGGTAGCTTACGGGCCGGCAGAGGCGGCAGTACCGCAAGTCTTGGGAGCCAAAGGGCGACGGCCTTAGCATCACGCAGCTCACTATCGGTTTCTTCCACGGCTCCGTCCACGCGCCGAAGCACCAGCTCGATGAACGTCTCCGCGAACAATGGTGGAGGAGCTAGTCTGACAGCGAACAGAACCGGGGTCAGAACTTCGGGTCAGACAGTGAGATCGCTCATTCCGCCTCTTCCTGGTCAACAACCACAGCCCTTCACAAACCGCCCAGCGGATGAAGGGGTAGAAGATGCTCCACCTAGCTATGATGTCGCTGCGACACAGGCACCATACATTCCTCCAGAAGGGCATCCAAGCCATCCTTCAAGCAGCCCTACTGCGGCTCGCGCCACTGTTGCCAACGGCGCGGGAGCCGCACCTCCTCGCACTGGAGCGGCAAGTCCTCCGCAAAGGTTGGGTTCGACTGGGGGTTCAATGGGATTGAGAAACCCGTCCCAGGCCCCCGGGCATTCATCAATTAGCCAGGCCGGTAGACCTCAGTCCGGTGTTCCTGGTAACCCGAACATGGTCGCACCAAGGCCGATGAGGCAGGGAATTCCGCCTGCCGCGGTTGGAGTGCCTGGGACTCCGAGAGAAGATAAATGTGTTGTGATGTGATTGGCGGTTTAAGGGATAATTTCTCGGTCAATGCAATTATGCTGGAGTGGTTTGGTGTTTAAGTTCGGGCGCAAGGGTGCAGTGTCTTGTTGGAGTGTCATCATGAAGAAACGAATGATACCAAAGAGGATTGGAGTTGGGAAATAGTTTCTTATTGCTCAGAAGGGCGGTTTTTCGACTTACATAGTACAAGTCCGATGGCTAGATACTACCTGGAAGAGAGTATAGCGGTTGCAAATGTGGTCGAACTGGACTCGGATGGTATCAACAAAACTGATATTGTCCGGTGTTTTGGTTCGAAATCTACAACTTGTACATCACGGGTGAATCCAGCGGTAACATTTTGGGAGCGTAGCTGGGCGGTGATAGGCCGAACGTTAGTTATTGAGCACTGTAGTACCAGGTTAGATTGCCCCTGTTAGGATGATTGCGGAGTGCTTCATTGACATCATTGGTCATCCAAGGACGGTATAATGTTGAAGTGGCCCCTGCCAGCGAATATAAACATCTCTTACCAACTGTCCGTTGTCTGTTTCCCACTTGTCTTTCTCTTGCCTTGCACCTTCTCTCTCTCGTTCTTTTCCGATGATCATCGGATTTTGGGGAATAAGCACTCCTATTTAGTGGAAGGAGACGGTTCTGAGGAAACCATCGCCCGTACGCCGATCACCTCAACCACTTTGAAGTTGCTGTTCACCTTCGACTTGACAACCTCACCCGATAAGTCGTTAGCCGAGCGCCAACAAAGAGGAAAATGACCACTACCGTAGGTCTGATCGACAACTGGTATCCTCCCACGAGGGAGAATTACGATTTCATTCTCTCCTTATGGAAGTGGTTCCCCGTGGTATGCGTCACAGTCCTATCTTGAGTGCTCTCGATCACAACTGACACAACTGACCAGGCCGCCTCCCTTCAATGGGGTGTCTCCTGGTACGGAATGGGCAAGACCTCAGTCAATAGCCGCCTCAACCTACCCGGCCGGATCGGCTGGCTCACCATGGAAGCACCCGGCTTCATGACCCTGCTCTACATGATGCGCACCCTTCCCGCCCAGCACGGCTTCACCCTCAGCGACCTGCCCTGGCAGAACAAGGTGCTCGCCGGCCTCTTCGTGATCCACTATTGCTACCGCGCCATTGCCTTTCCCTTCCTGCAGCCCAGTATGGCGCCCATACACATCGTCATCTGGCTCTCCGCCTTTGGCTTCCAGATCATCAACGGAACCTTGATCGGCGCTTGGCTGGCGGCCTACGGTCCCACGAGCCAGGCAGCATGGGCCAAGGAACTGTCTAGCTCGTTCCCCACGCTACAGTTCACGTGCGGCATCGCGCTCTTCTACGTTGGCCTGATGGCGAATTACTACCACGACGACGAGCTAAGGGAGATCAGACGCCGGGAAAACCGCAGGCAGGAGAGGCTGGCGAAGCAGAATGGGCAAAAGGGACAGCCGGGCAAGAAGGTGGAGAAGCACTACGAGATTCCCAAGGCGGGACTGTTCAAGGTGATGCTTTACCCGCATTACTTTTGCGAGTGGGTGGAGTGGCTTGGGTTTTACATGGCCGCTGGTTGGGGGTGTCTGCCGGCGAGGTGCTTCTTGCTGAATGAGGTGGCGGCGATGTTGCCGAGGGCGGTCAAGGGGAAGCAGTGGTATATGGAGAAGTTTGGGGAGGAGAAGATCCAGAAAAAGTGGGCGGTTATTCCGGGGGTTTGGTGAGGTCTTCCTCAACTCCTTGGGGGTTGGGCATGGAATCATGGATTGGGGAGCGAACGTAGGAGGGAAGAACACGGACAGGTCGTAGCATTTATTAAGGCTGCGTTGCGAGGTGGATTAACCATTTAACTACTACGTCAAAATAATGGTAATGCATTTCTTAAGATCAAATATGTCAACCGTGATCATGAAGCTTCCTGTTGGACGAACCACCCCGGACTTGCAATCGCACCTCGCCCAATGCTGAACTGGTGGGGGCCTTACAGTGCTACTTACAGTGGCAATTCGGCGCTCAACCCACCGACTAACACTGGGAGCCCCCTACAACTTTGGGCCAAACAGAACTTCACTTCCACTTCTATTGAAATGCACAACGATGGAAGTAAACAAACCTGATGCGACCAAGCCAACGTGATGGGATGAACTCGTCACCATTACTCTTGCACCCTGATCGGAAAGTGAAGCTGTAAGGCTTCGATCTTTTGTCACTCCTTGATTCCATGGAAGTCGGAGCGACACGATAGCTGCGATCTGGCGCGCAAATTTAGCAACGGCGAAAGTAACGATGCCTCTCCTAAGGAGCGACTCCTTCAAGGACATAGACTTTACTCTTCGTCGACAGTTCGGCAAAGAGAATTTCAGGTACGGCATCTGGAATACTTACTCCTTTTTGATCTCATTCTAATCACTTTTCGCAGACCACACCAGAGAGATATCATCAAAGCTGCCCTCGACGGTCATGATGTCTTCGTCCAGGCAGCCACCTCGTTCGGCAAGAGTTTATGCTTCCAACTTCCAGCCGTTATAGACCGTGGGAGTACGTTTATCATCTCGAATATGACTTACTGTTGATGTAAAGCCACTCTGACTTTGTCTATCCAGTCACTATTGTGATCTCTCCATTGCTGAGTCTCATGGTAGGTATCACTTCTCAGACATGCGTCCAAGTGACTTACTGATGCCCTTTTTAGATGAACCAAGTTGAAGCCCTCAAGGCATCAGATGTGGACGCTCGCACGTTGAACAGCAACACCACCATGCCTGAGCGTGACTACATTTACGCTGATCTCGCAACTGGGCATCCCCTTACGCGGCTTCTATACGTGACTCCCGAGCTATGTTCCGGCGATCACTTCCGGCGAAAATTGAAACTTGTCTACGAGCAGCAAGAACTAGCACGGATCGTAGTCGACGAAGCCCATTGCATCTCAGAATGGGGCCACGACTTCCGCAAAGACTTCAAACGGCTCTCCTGGTTCCGCGAGACCTTCCCCGATGTACCAGTTATGTGCCTCACGGCCACAGCCAACGAGCAAGTCCGCCGCGACGTGCTCACCACACTAGGACTGGACAAGACGCCCGGCAAACTCAAGATCTTCAGCATGACAGCCCACCGTCCCAACCTGCACCTCGAAGTGCGCTTCACCAGCGACGAAGCCAACGACCGCTACGACGACTTCGTCACCTGGCTCAAGGGCGTGTACGACCGCCGAGCGGCCGCGGATCGAAAAGCCGAGCTAGACGCCACCGGCGAGCGCGTCGAGAACGTACCGGGGATCATCTACACCATCTCCCGCGACGAAGTCGAGTCGCTCGCAGCCGTCCTACGACACGACGGCATCAGCGCGCGGCCCTTCCACGCGAAGCTGCCGAACCAGGTGAAGGAGGAGACGCTGGCCAGGTGGATTGCCAACGAGCCGGGGTACGATATCATCGTTGCCACGACGGCCTTCGGCATGGGTATCGACAAGGAGAACGTGCGGTTCGTGGTGCATTGGCGGCTGCCCAAGTCGTTTGAGGGGTACTACCAGGAGGCTGGCCGGGCGGGTCGTGACGGGAATGCGAGTTATTGTTTTCTTTACTACAGTCGAGAGGATAGGGACCGGGTGTGTAACTTGGTCATGAGGGAACCGGTGTCGAAGAACTCGGGGTCGGATGGGATCAATAATAAGCAGGCGAGGCAAGAGAGCCTCAGTAGACTGGTGGCGTATTGTGAGGATACCAGTTCTTGTCGGCATGCGGCGATTTGTAGGTATTTTGGGGAGACGCAAGTGCCTGAGTGCGATTATGCTTGTGACTGGCATAAGGATCCGCAGGGGTTGAAGAGGAGGATGGCGAGGGGGCTGGCGAGTGAGGAATGGGTTAGTACACAGCGGGAAGAGGGGATGTATGATGAATATTGGAGCGAGTAGGGATGAAGGGGGAGGCTTAGAGTTTAGTAGCTGGTTGATCTGTGGTTGATGCTGTGTTTGAGGTCTGGATTAATATGATACCCATGTTTCTATTCTAGTCTTACGTATTAACAAGAAATCATTTTGCAAGGCAGTAGTTACGACATCATCGGCAGGGCAACGCAATGAGAGAACGTATTTTATCCCTTTCTATGACAGGTATCTTGGCAACACTTTATCGTACATACAGTAGCTCTGTGCCGCGCCCGCCTTTTATAGACCTCCGCCCGTTGTTCTCTTCCTCACAGGGATTCCCAGCTTGGGTCTCTCCGGTTCCTCATTATTCTCCATAATCCACGGCTTCCTCTTCATAGCTTCCTCCAACTGTAACCCCCACTCCAGCCAGGCGAGTCCCTGGGTAACCGAGTCGCACAAGTCGTCCATCTTCTCGATGTGTTCGGCCTTGGTAACGCGCTCCGTCCTCTCTTCTTTCTTGCCCATCAACGTGCCGACGCCGAGGGACTCCGGGAGGTGCGCGGGATCCGGCATTTCTACGGCGTTGCTCCTCAATTTCTGCTTGGTCAGATACAACAAATGGTTGACGGCGACAGGAGCGGCCCTTACGAAGTAGTCGGCCATGCGCTGCATCTCACGGTTTGCGAGACCGAGCTTTTCCTGGTTCTTCAACCACGAACCCAAAAGGCACATCCGGGCCTTCTTGACGTCCTTGATCTTCTTCTTGGTTTCCTTCTCGTCAACGTTGATGGGCTCCTCGAATGGGTTGAGAAGCTCGTCGTCCTTGTCCTCCTCGGGTGGGATCTCGTTCTCCAACCTCCCGAAACCTCGTTTCGGTTTCGGCTTTATCTCGAACCTTTTAGGATTCGTCAGATCGCCGGGTGGGGGTATTTCACGTTCGTACTTGTCCACAAGATAGTTGACCACGCGCTTGGGCGGCACGGCAACCACGACCCCGTTGAACTCGCCGCGGTTTTGCATGACGCGCAGGATGGCGTAGATCATGGACTCGAGCATGTTTACACGGACGGTCCACTCAAAGATGCCGGCCGTGTTGGCGGTGCGGAAGCGCTGACGCTCGATGAGGATGTGGGTTGGCTTCTGGGGCATAATATGCTCCGTGATAAGACGGTAGGCCATGTCAGCCATGGCGTTAGGGGCAAAGTTCTCGCTGACGGCGTCCGTATTTTTTCCATCGATATTGCTCACTTCAAGCCAGGGGAGAAGGTTGAGGTGGCGCCATGCGTGCAGGTCGGCCACACGCCTTGTAGTGTTGTTTATATTATAAATCCTTTGAGTGATCAGATTTGGTTTGAATTTTGGCTCGAGGACGCCATTCTTTTCGTCCTTGGTTCCTTCAAGCATTCCGAAGAAACTGGCCGTGTCAACGATCTCTTTGTCCTTGGGCCTGTTGAACCCGATCCCTTCGTCTCCAGGCAAAGGATACTCTTCGGCCATGGCCTTGCTGCCTTGCATGACTGGAGTGAGAACACTGTAGGCGAAGTTCTTGAGACCCATGTCGATGCTGAGAATGCGAGAGTCAGGGGCTAAAGGTTTGTGCTCTCTAGCAGCGGTTCGAATACGGTTGTATAGGAGAAACTTTGAACCAGTCTTTGGCAGACCACACCGGACCATGAGCTCCTGCAGCTGGCCGAGGGACAACTTGGCCACCGCGGACGGCTTGCCCACCATGATGTACAACTGGCCGGTAACACCGGACTCGACTCAAGCCAGAAAATTCCTCACTAGCGATCGTAAAGACAGCGACTTGTTGTACCCGGGCCTCCCCTAGCAACCGAGTGGTTCGAGTGGCTTGAAGCTGATATCCAACGCTTGACTCTCTTCGGTTGCTCACACAAACCCAGCTCTTGCCTCTTTGATGGCTAATAAGTGAGTGTCTCTCTTTGGAATATTGAATTGAAGAGTCGTGAGATGCCTGGACCGAGGTGAGATGACTGGTGTTTGTGTTGTGTTGATTCCGTCTCTTGCTGCCCCAAAATGATGGAAGTTTGTAGATGAAAGTGAAAATACCACACTATCCGGGACAGATTATCTAGTACAAGGCTTCTGTTACCGTCTACCCCATGCCATAAGGAAAATACTAGCAGCTTCCAAGTACCAAATTGGATTGGTTTAGCTGGTGCCAAGGATTCCATTACGCTCTAGCCCAAATGCCTGCCGGACTTCAAGAACCTTGCTGGCACAGGGCAGCCGACGGCAGGCAAATTCTCAGTTTTATCGCGGCAATCGTTCCGATCGCGGGGCACATCAGATGCGGACGGAAGGTCCCTTTTGTTTGACGCCTTTTTTTCTTCTGATCTCCCAGTGGCATGCAATTGACCAAACAAAAGCCTCGTTCCTGCCTTCCATCCCAACGTCTCGCGGGGTCCAAGCTGCCTTAGTTCATATTTAAAGCTCTCGGTCGTATTTCACATTTTAAGTTTCATAACACAAGTAATCTAGACATTCCCCTTGCGGACTGTGTGAGAACCCCGATGGTCGATGTAGAGACTTTGCTTACATGATCGACTTCTACGCGATTCGGCATTCTGCGTTGCTTATTTACCATAACCCACACTTGCCAGTCCCTTCAATTCTTTTTCGTACTGTCTCATTGCAACTTTTTAGAGGGAGACGGTCCCTATGATATCATTACTTAGATAATGACAAAAGGGGAGAAAGACGGAGAAGCCGTGAAAGAGACAATCTTGGTGATTCAGTATAGTACACGTCAAGAATCTCTCTGTTCTCTCTGTTGGTTGTGAATTTGGAATGATACATACTCGGATTAGACACTAGACTAGGAGGCTATAATCCTACCACCGCCGCCAACTTCGGCATGGTTACCGGACACGGCCGCGCTTGCGTCAGATAGGGTCCAGGTCATGTCACCATTCCAAATCCCAAATTTGCCCTCTGATGTGGTTCCCCGTTCTCCTCGTAGTGTCACAATGCATTGGGTTTTATAGACTTTCTAGATCCTGCCTGTTGCAATTGGAGCAAGGTAGTCCCCCACTTGAGACATTGTCCCGACACTAGCGTACATATTCCAAATCCTGGGGCCGCCAGCCTGCACAGTCCTCGCAGACACAGACAACTACTGTACTACGCGCACCAACACCACCGCAACCGCGCCCGAAGGATTACCAACCGCAGCTGTCGCAAACCGTACCCCGCGGCCGTCTTATTTACTCCCTGACCCTGCGTCCGCCCAGACCACTCTTATTTGCGATACCAGCCTTGACACCGTTGTGGTGGTTTATATCTTTCGTCCATGCCCTCTCTGTCCTTCCTTGTTCGACCTTCTGTTGTCTCGTCCAGACTAGCTTCAGGCCGAGTTGGTTCTTTGTCTAGGCATTTCTCCGTCACAGCTCTCAACATGGCTCCCATTTCCAAGGAAACCGATTTTCTTGTCATTGGTGGTGGCAGTGGTGGCATTGCGACTGCCCGCGCTGCTGCTGGCAAGTATGGCATCAAGTCCATGGTAGTCGAGGGCAAGCGCTTGGGAGGTACATGCGTCAACGTTGGGTAAGTCACCTCCAACTTTGTCATTGCGTCCGTCTTCCTCGAAAGGTCAAGCTCTAACAACTTCTCTTCCTCTGCAGCTGCGTACCCAAAAAGGTCACCTGGAACGCCGCTTTCATTGCCGAAACCATTCACCAGGCCAAGGACTACGGCTTCAGTGTCGAGCAAACTGCTCCCTTCGACTGGACTACCTTCAAGCACAAGCGCGACGCCTATGTCGCCCGTCTTAACGGCATCTACGAGCGCAACCTCGCCAACGACAAGGTCGAGTACGTGCACGGCTGGGCCAAGCTCCTGTCCCCCAACTCGGTTGAGGTTACTCTTGATGACGGCACCAAGTCTGTTGTCAACGCCAAGAAGATCGTGATCGCCGTGGGCGGCAACCCGACCATCCCTCCCCATATCCCCGGCTCCGAATACGGCACCAACAGCGACGGCTTCTTCGACATTGAGACCCTCCCCAAGAAGGTTGCCCTTGTTGGCGCCGGCTACATTGCTGTCGAGTTTGCTGGCATGTTCAACGCTCTCGGCGTGGAGACTCATCTCTTCATCCGCCACGATACCTTCCTTCGCAGCTTCGATCCTATGATTCAGCAGGTGTCGGTCAAGGAGTATGAGCGCCTCGGGGTCAAGATTCACAAGAGGAGCCACCTCACCAGCGTCGAGAAGGATGCGGCGGGCAAGCTGGCTATCAACTTCAAGGAGGGTGGGGGCGAGCAGTCTATTTCCGATGTCGACCATCTCATCTGGGCTGTTGGCCGCACACCGGCGGTTGAGGGTCTCGGCTTGGACAAGGCGGGTATCAAGACCAACGAGAAGGGCTACATCGAGGTGGATGAGTACCAGAACACCAGCACCGAGAACATCTATGCCCTTGGTGATGTGTGCGGTCAGATTGAGTTGACCCCCGTCGCCATTGCTGCCGGTCGCAGGCTGGCCGCCCGTCTGTTTGGCCCCGAGGAGTTCAGGACACTCAAGCTGGACTACGACAACGTGCCATCCGTTGTGTTCGCCCACCCTGAAATCGGTTCCATTGGCCTTACCGAGCCCGAGGCGGTTGCCAAGTACGGCGCCGACAACCTCAAGATCTACAAGACCAACTTCACTGCCATGTACTACGCCATGATGCAGCCCGAGGATAAGGCGCCTACCGCCTACAAGCTTATTTGCGCCGGCCCCGAGGAGAAGGTTGTTGGTCTGCACATCATCGGCCTTGGCAGCGGCGAGATTCTCCAGGGCTTCGGTGTTGCCATAAAGATGGGCGCGACCAAGGCCGACTTCGATAGCTGCGTGGCTATTCACCCCACCAGTGCTGAGGAGTTGGTGACTCTCAAGTAAACAGAGTGCGGATGGGCGAAAAGGGTGGTTCTCATTTGTTGTACCTATTTAAACCGGATATACCTCTGCATGTTTGGGTGATGGTGTTTATTCGTAGCGTGGCAGCCTTATTAGAAGCAAAAGTTGGAAATGATACCTGAACATAAAGCACTTGCGAGATACCACTTTATGATTAGCATCGTTTTGAGTTCTAACCTGTTGGAGTGTTGCCTTTTGGGTGCAAGTTGAGGACCATGCAACCGCCGAGATAGGCGAGATAAAGAGTGATAACGCGATAAGCGCCATCGAGTTTGCTCCGATAAGAGAAATGGCTGTGACGTGCTTTGTACCTCGAGGTGCTCAAGCTCGAGAGCTTGGGCCAATTTCGGCCGAGGGTACTTGGCAGCTGGAGGAATGGGAGTTGGTGAGAGGACCCATTTGCTGCGTGAAAGTACCGGTACGGCGAGCGGTTTCCTCCAGATGCGCAAAAAGTCATACCACCACAATTGAAATGGCCTGCGACTGGCCAGGCCCGACACCCACCACGCGCAGCTGCCAGAGCTGTGCGGCCAGCTGAGACAGCCGAGCTTATTCCCAATTCCGAACGTCAAGATTCCGCACTAGCGTCACGGACCACCACGGGCAGCTCCTCCAGTTTCATCACCACACTCCAAGTGCTTTCCCACCTCGACTCTCCTTGACACCAGCTTCTGACCGAGCAAGGAATCGCCAAATCTCCACTAAAGGTATGCCATTCTCCTTGCCATGCCACCCTGCAGCTCGCCCTGAGCTCTGCGACTCAATTGCAACTTTGATTTCGGAAAGCTGACTGCGTGTGAATTGCTTTGCGAGAAAAAAGATGTTCTCCCGTGTTGCCCTCCGCGCGGCTCCCCGCCAGCAGCCCTTCAGCCTCGTTGCTCGCCGCACCTTCCAGACCACCCGCGCCCAGCTCTCGTCGCCCTACCACTACCCCGAGGGTCCCCGCTCCAACCTTCCCTTCAACCCCAAGACCCGCTTCTTCTGGTTCCGTTACCTCATGTACTGCGTCGTCGGCTTCGGCGCTCCCGTTGGCATTGCCGGTGCGTGATATTCTCCCTGCTCGAGTGCGAAAGTATACGGTCCCACTGACGTAATCTGGTTTCAAACACAACAGTCTGGCAGACCTACCGCCCCCGCTCTTAAACGGCTCGCTACTAGCTGTTATGCGGGTGCCGATATGATCGGGAAATTTGAGCGGGCGATGAGCTTGATGCGTGCGTAATAAGGGGGGATATGCCGAAAGGGGGGAAACGCAAAGAACCGACCGGCACGGATATAGACGCAGGTAGTCCGGATTGTCCGGGCGCTCTTCTGTATATGATACGACACGGATAGAAACCACCATCATCATCAACCCCGACGTTTTTCTCTTTTTGGACCCTCCGAGAACCGATGGCTCTGGCAAACCTTTTGACTTCGATAAGGGGAAGATGGATGGTGGCAATGGGTGCCGGGGCTCCTCTGGCTGAGGCTGTGATCACGGATGGAGGGAAAGCTGGGTTGGATGAGATCTGACACGGGACGACCCAGGAGTCATTGACTCCTTCGACAATGTTGCGAGGTAAGCAAGCTGCGTAGTCCACCATGACCTGGCTGTGTCTGTATCTAGTGACGCTATGGTAAGTCTTCTCAGGTAATGTGTCTTCGGAAAGCACCGCAGGTCGGAAAAGCGGTGCTTCTGACATGTTTATTGCCCCTGTACAGCTTTGAAGCTCACATACGTGACTTTCAAAATAACGGCGATCGTGCGAGCTCAAGGATGTAGCTTCATGCTCACATTTTCAGGGTATCGCTGCCAGTAGCTTCCCGGTCAACTGCTCGTAGTCATGATACCTGGCAGAGATGAAAATCTCACCCACTTCAAAATGCCCATGACATATCGATCTTGGTAACCAGATGGGGGCGACGAGTTGGGCACCGGAGGACAAGACGGTAGCTATAGCAATCAGGAAAAACCAACCAATGTAAACAAAGCCCCTGGACCGGATGGTTCTGGGCACAGTCAACCTATGTTTCACAGGATACCGCCGTCGTTACAGTAAGTTTGCAGATATGCAGCTATGCGCACAAGCCAATCGGCCAGCTTCCGTTTTCCCGTGTAAATGCATTCCTGGTACTTTGCGTCAGAGCAAAGCGAAGGTACCCTTTTAGAGCTCATCCCCTGTCTGTTAGTGCCAGGTACTTGTCAGGGTCCGCTAGGGTACCTGCGACGCCGCCGGTTCCCCCCAAAGATCACAACGTCAAACCGCCATTCCATTCCACCTGCCGGGAGCATGAGGAGCCGCAACGAAACACAACACCAACGCTACACTACCACCAAACACCACGACGGAACGCCGAGAGAGGAACATCCGTATCTCTTAACACCCGACTTGCGACAGAAACCACACTGAACACATTGCGCGACATGGTATGAGGTGAAGCGAACATGCAGACTTGCCGTCCAGGCAACACGCTACACGGATCACGGAAGACGACGTCAAGGAGAAGCACAACATATCCAACAACCAACTTTCCACCACCACGCGGATAATACACATACACACACACGAAGATGGATTTACCGCCCGTCAACCTCGCCGAGCTGCTCCGGCACCCCGATGATCTCGACAAGATCACCACCCTCAAGGCCGAGTTCATGCGGAAAAAGGCAGCCGTCGACTCCCAACTGCGCAGCGGCCTGCGGGAGCAGCTCGAGACGACACAGGCCGGTATGAACGGCCTGTCCGAGGGACAAAAGACGGTGCAGCAGATCAAGGAGGAGATGATGAAAATCGACAAGATCTGTTCCGAGTCGCAAGACATGATCACCGACTTTGCTACCATCAACCTGGTATCCCAAGCCCACCGCAACTTTGGCGCCGTCGAGACTATGCGCCGCAACCTCGAGACTTTTAGCGAGCGCCTAGACACCATCGACAGGATGTTAAACGAAGACGACGAGGACCCCGAGAACATGCCCAACTTGCTGGCTATTCACTACGAGTTGACGCAGCTCCGTAATATCCGAGACGATGCTATCGAACAAATACAGAGGGGCGACGACCCGGGCCTGCAGTCTACACTGGAGGATTACTTTTCCCGTCTGGATAAATACATCGAGTGGTTTGATGTGAATATCACCCTCGTGGCCATGAGCTTGATCAACCTGGTGATCGCGGACAACAACAGTTTGGTAGTGCGTTTTGCACTGATAATAGAAGCCGAGGAGAAGAGCGATCAGAGGGTTCTGGCTTTGCAAGAAGCATTGAAGGATCACAAGGAAATGGCCACACGCTTCCAGAGCATAACGGACGGCGCCAAGACTGTCAGGGGCTACAAGGACAAGTTCTTGAAGGCTATCAAGACCTTTGCCGAGGACCAGTTCAAGGAGAGCAAGGAGAAGTTCTTGGGTGACCCGGATATGCTCGATAAGTCCTTGAAATGGTACTTCAACGACTTGAACGCTGTCAAGATTGGCATGACACCACTTATGCCCAAGAAGTGGAAGATATTCAAGACATGGGCTACCATTTACCACGGCCTGATGCATGACTATCTAATCGGGTTAATCGACGACCCGGAGACCAGCTCGGCACATTCTTTAGCCATTATCAGCTGGCCTGAGGCATACTATCGCAAGATGACCAAGTTGGGAATGAAGCAGGACGAACTAACACCACATGTGATCGACAACCGCGAGGCAGAACTGGTGCGCGACTTCCGCGCCCTCATCATTAAGTTCCTCGACGAGTGGATCGACCGTATCTACAAGCAAGAGTGCAAGGACTTTGCCGACCGCAACGTTGAAGGCGGCAACCTCGACCAGGACGAGTATGGATACTTCCGCACCAAGAACCTGGTCGATCTCTGGCGCATGCTCCGCGAGCAAGTCGATGCCGCGGGCAACTCGAAGCGTGCCGATGTCGTGGAAGGTGTCATCGACGCCATGTTCCAGCGCTTGCGCACCCGCCAGCAATCCTGGCAGAAGATGCTCGAAGACGAGGCCGCGCGCTACGAGCTGCAACCCCCACAAGGCCAGCCAGAGTTGGAAGGCTTCCAGCCGCTACAGGACTGGCTCGTGGCAACAGCCAACGACCAAATCGCCTGCATCGACGACAACGAGGACGAAGGCCGGATGGCGTACCTCTCCGACTTCCGGCGCAAGTTCAGCCCGCTCGTCTCGCCGCAGTACATGGACCGGGCCGAGACGGAGATCGCGGCGCTGCGCGACGGCTACGTCGACCTGAGCACGTGGTGCATGACCAAGTTCGCCCAACTGGTCTTCGCGGTCGACTTCCGCACCGTCATGCCCGACTTCTTCACGCCGCGGTGGTACACCACCAACGCTATGGCGCGCATGATCGCCACGTTCGAGGAGTACGTGTCCGACTACAAGATGGTGCTGCACCACTCGCTCGTCGACATCTTCATCGAGATCTTTGCCGAGGAACTGCTCATCCGCTACCTGTCGTCGGTCCGCAACAAGGGCGCCAAGTTCCGCAGGCAGGATAACTTCCAGGACAAGATCTTTGACGATCTCTCGACCGCCTTTGACTTCTTCAACAACCTGCCCAACCCGGATGTGGGCAACGCCATCAAGGAGACGTGGCGCGTGTCGGAGCCGTTCTTGCAGCTGTTGACGGTCGATAGGGAGGCGGTGCCAGATGCGTTTGCGGAGTTCAAGAGCCAGTATTGGGATTTGCAGATCAGCTGGGTCGAAGCGGTGTTGAGGTCGAGAGATGACTTTGAGAGAAGCATGTTGAATGCGGTCAAGGCTAGGGCCGCCCAGATGGACGTTGTCAGAGGACCGGAAACTATTATGAGCAAGGTCAAATAAGGGGACTAGCAAGTGTCCTGAATTGAAAGTGAATAAGTTTAATGATGGAGAATCTTTGGGTTGGGCTGAAGTGGGTAGAGAAGTCGGGAAGAGAGTTGGAAGTTCTATGCATATAATGATACCAGCTTTTGTAAGCTACAGCGAAGACATTTTGGGAGTAAATAACAGAAATGAAGACCAGTCTAATGGTGGTTGTGTCCGTCACTTGAAATGCCGTCTCTAACATTGAGTCTAACTTCTATCATTCATACAACCACATAAAGATTCTTCAGAGTCCAAACTCCGGCTCGCTAAGCTCGCCCTTCTGGTTCAACCAAACATGCAAATGCAGATAGATACTACGCGACTGGTCCGCGTCTGGAAAAAAAAAAAAGCAATATACAAAGAATATTAACGTCCCACCACCTTCACCGCCATCAAAAGATATGAAACAGCAACAACAACACTGTATCTGTAAATATGTAAAATATGTGCATAAGCATCATTAGCTCATGATAGTGCCCGTGACGTTCTGTATCCCGTTGTAGACCTCTTCTGTCTGTCTCTGGTGTTTCTATGTTCTGTCGTGATATACTTGTACTGTATTACCATTTCCCTCTTCTAGAGCCATTGATCAGAAGCGAAGACAAGAAGTCCGCCATGAATAGCTCGTCCTTGTCACTGAGCTCCCAGCGGGCCCTGAGTTGGTCGTAGACTTCGACGACTCTGTCGCCGTTTGTGCACCGCATGAATGCACGCAGGACCCAAATGGCCAGCCAGGTCTTGATCTCTACGCCTGGGCGGTCGACGCCCCATTCTTTCTTTTGTTGATAGTCCTCCTCTTCGTAGGGCAATTCCGCTTCATCGTCGTAGCTTCCGGGATGGTGTTCCTCGTGGGTATTCTCTTCCTGAACCTCAACTGGCTCATAAGAGTGGTCGTCTTGAACATGATCATCATGAAATGATTCCTCAGCAGCTGGTGGAGGGGCCGAGTAATGAATAAGTGTCCGTCCAGCGTCTATGGCTTCTAGCAGGGCCGAATAGATTGATTCTAACCGCCTCGCGCTCCATGCCGAAGTTGCATAACCCCCATGGCGGTCAAAAGCCCTGAACAAAACCTTGAAGATGGAGCCGTGAACAGGGATGTCGAACAGCTTCATCTCGTCGATGTACTTGGCCACGCGAGAGAGATCTCCGCACCGTACACCGTAATACTTGACCAGAATACTATACGTCCGAAGGTTCGGATGCATCGGTACCATCTCTTGAAAGCTGTGTTGCAACTCGGGAACTTTCTTTGCAACCCGGGCCATCATCTTCAGCGACTGTGTGATGGCGCGATCGCTGGCATAGCTCCGAGTCGGGAACGGCACCTTCGACCACTTCGCGATAGAAGCCACCATGCGAGTATAAATGCGCTCGGCCGCTGCTTCCTCGCCCGATCGCAACAGTCCAGATATGACGGCATTGAGGACAACCGTGTCAATCATCTCGCCGGCCTCAACCATCTCACGAAACGCGGCGCGCAGTCCACCGGTCTCCCTCTTGAGCCCAAAGAAATGGATCAAGCTCACATGGTGATAGCGGTTGAAATAGTGCCCACGACTGACCATTTCTTGGTAAATCATTTCGGCGAGGGTGAAGTTGCCAGCTTTGGAAGCCACATCAAAGAGAATGTTGAAGGTCACCTCGGTCGCCTTGATGCCAGCGTCAACTTCCATTTCGCGCCATAGTCTCATGGCAGACTGCGCCTGGGTTTCGGTGACAGTGCCAACATATCGACTTGCGAAGGAGATGGCACAATTCCACTCCCCTGCCGTCAAGGGCATGCTGCAGTTCCTCACATCCGCTATGGCGGCGAAGTACCGCAGCATGGACTTGGAGTTTCTCCGCTGAGGCTGCCCTAGTGCTTTCAGGAGCTGATGTCGCAGCCGACCATTGATGTACGGCATGCGCGGTTCCGGCAGTTCTTGGTAGAGGTCGTAGATAGTGTCAAGGTCTACCTTGTGTGGAGTGCGCAGCCGCATGAGCACAGCAAATCTGAGATCGCTCAGTGTATGCTGCCCATACTCGTCCAGACCTACCACTTCGTCCGGGCCTGGATACTCGTAGTCATCTTCATTCTGGACGAATGTGAACCGGGGCCTGTCGGCGGGCGCATAGTTATGCATATGTGGATCGCGAATGAACTTGAGGTGGTCTTCGACCGTTCCATCTAGACCGTGATAGGGATCTACCAGTTCAAGCAGCTCTTCTTTGGTAAGATGACCGGGCTTATCATTGTGGGATTCGGGCGGCTCTTGTGATTGTGGGTTTGCGCCCGAGTGGGATTCGGACGTTGGATCGTCATGTAGCGCGGATGGGGCCGAGAATACGGAGTCGGCGGGCTTCTGATCGGCACTGGGTTCGGGGGTAGCTGCAGCAACGGGCTCGGGCTCGGGCTCAGGGACCGGGGCTGCCGCCGCCGCCGTGTGGCTCTTCTTCTGGGGAGCGGAGACCGAATAGCGGAAGAAGTTGGAGTCGAGTGCTCGTCTGCTGCTCGAGCCGGACAGACTGGTGGGAGTTACTCGCAGGGATGAGGTAGTCAGTAGCGGGCAACCGGTGGAGCCTCCTATGGGTCTCCTCGCGGCCCCGTCGACAAGGCCACTTTGTGAGCTCCAGCCGCCATGGAAGCGCCGTCGTTGCTGTGCTGGGCCGAGGCCTGCTGTCGCAACCTGTCTTCTTCGTCCGCTGCCTTGGTCACGCTGCTGGGTAGATGCTGTGGTTCGCGACACGGAACTGGTGACAGCAATTGCGGTTGCGGAGGCGGAAATGGCAGACCAATTCCACGACGGACGATGTAAGAAGATGGTGCCGCATATCGACCCGTCAAATCGGCTGGAGACTTTCATGAGCTGCCGTCGTCCAACATGATGGCCTGCCCATTCAGCCCAACCCCTTCTTCCTTGACTTTCCCCACGAGTTCTGGCCGCAGTTTCGATGGAGGAGAGCTCAGACGAAATGCGATCACCGTGCCCGTCGGTCGTCGCAAGCTGCTGGCGCACTCGATGCGATCGCGGTTACTGGCGAATTGGATCGCAAACAGGTCGAATTGGTCAGGGCGTCAGGTCCGTGGAGGGCGGGGAAGTATGGGGAGAATGGGGAGAATGGGGAGAACTCGAGTCATGAAGTGAGGGATGTCGTTGCAGGAAACTGGGGTCGGGCGGGCGACGCGATAAATGAGAAAAAGTTGGGGTACATGGACGAGGCACAGCTCCAGGTACCTTGCCGTGAGCGCACCCCTGCCTCCAAGAAGAGGGGAACACCTCTCCAGTCTCCGCTGGGCTCCAGAGCTTCTGTTATCGATAAGCGCCTAGCCAGGTACCTTGGTCGCTCAATGGCGGGGAGGGGAACAAATTTTTTGCCGGCACGTCCCTCCCAATTAATTACTCGCTCGCGGCAGGCGGACAGCAGGTCGCGCGGGCTGCCGGCAACAAGGTCGTCTCGGTCGTGTCTCCAAAAGGCACAGCCCCACCTTTCTGTACAAAGCTAGCAAATAGCGATAACGATAGGTTTGGCGGTTGAGGGAATCCATTGTACGCAGCGCAGTGTATTATCATTACCTTACACAGGTATACACACCCCGTAACCTCGTAGCCTTGCCTTTGCCTTAGGAGGGAATCTGAGGGACGAAAGGACCGCCGAATCCGCCAATGGTCCTCTGATCTCAACTAACACCACCGCCGCCGTCGATTGTCTCCAGTAATTCCCTCCACAACACCCGAACGCCGCCAGCGCCGACCGGACAAGATGGGCAAGGGGCGCGTCTTCCAGGCCGCAAAGGTCTACCAGAGGGCTAGCGAGGCTGCTGCCACCAACATTGTCTCTGGCCTGCCACCACGGAACCCACCACTGTGGCTCAAGGCCATCGAGTCCATCCCCCCTGCCGAGATCAGCACCAGGCCGTATCCCATCCAGCACTCTCCGCCGAACCCGCGAGCGCGCAAGCCACGCAACCTCTTTAAGCCCACCAAGATCGTCTATCCCGAAGATGAGTTGCGTCGCGACTTCTACCGCGACCACCCTTGGGAGTTGGCCAGGCCTAGGATGATTATCGAGTTGGATGGCAAGGACGCCCGTTTCCTTGACTGGTCCAAGGGCCTCAGGCAACGCGGCATGCCTTTGTCCGGCGAGAGGTACGTTGTTAGATGGCGCATTGCACATAGCGCAAACGACAGGCGAATGGGTATGGAAATCGGAGACTGACCCTATGCGCAAACTATAGTGTCGTTCAACGTCAGCTCTGGCTTATGGAGTGCCAGGGCATGACCAAGCAGGAAGCCTACGACAAGGCGCGCCACGAGTTCTACAAGTTGAGGCAGCTGGAGCAGATGGAGCGCAGGATAGCCGTCGAGGAGGCCCGCATGGTTGGTGGCTACTTTGGCAAAGACCTTCTGTCGGTCGGCATGGAGCTCGAGAACAGGACGTATGAGAGCTGGAAGAAGTGGGCTACGACCGAGATCGCCCGCCAGGAGTCTGCCAGGGCTTCCATGTACACCAACGTCGTCGACAACTCTGCGCTCGAGGGAGCCGAGGAGGATGAGCTGCTCGCGCAGCCTTAAGGGAAAGAGTTGGAGTAAAAGGGGAGGGAGGGAGTGGTGTACCGTGGCTGATACCCATCCGTGTCTGGGAAAGACGACGCCGGCCCACTCGTGTACAACTGTAAGAATACCACGTCTCTTCGTACATATAGAGAGGGAAAGAGACCTTGTACAAGTACATGTGATTCAGGAGCCTTGCCGCCTATTTTCGAAGAAACCCGGCAGACACCGGCCCGATATACTGACTACCCTTGAATATCCTCGCCAGACTCTCGTGCTGCACGCCGAGAACATCGGCAATGCCCGTTTTCAAGAACAGCTTCCCCGTCAGACTCATCGTCTTGGACCTGGCCCAGGTCTCGATGTACACCATCTTGGCCCTGTTCTCCGGCACGAGGTAGAATATCTTGAGCAAATGGGCCACAAAACAAACAATAAAGCCGTTGGCAGGCCCATTTGTGACAATCACATGCGGGTATTTGAACCCCTTTCCATGTTCCTTTGTCGACCGCAAGTTGGGCATCCGTGTGAGGGCGTTGGCGGCATGAAAGGCGGATATGAGGCAGGTAAAGGGTGCCGTATAGAGCGGCTGATGGATCTTGCGAGCACGGCGGATCAAAAAGATATCAGAGGTGCCTGCTCGAGCATCTTCTCCAGCATAGGCGCCCTTGATGGTCGATTCCAGAAGGCGGGCCTTGGCGAGGGAAGAAGTGTCTCCAGTGGAGATAATGTACCGCCGGTGCATGTTTGCCTGGCCACGAAATGACTGCTTGATGGTCTCAATCATCTCAGCAGTGTGCCCGCCAGAGCCAAGTATGTATGTGAAGTAGACGGCAGGGAGAGAGGTGGTGTTGGGCACTTGCGCGCCAACGGCACTGGTCTGGGGCGCATTGCTGGCGACGAGCCAGCTGCCACCTGCTGGCCTTTGACGCCGCCGTATTATTTCGAAGTGCCGGTAGACTATGAAGGCAGCAAGCACTACCCCGAGGGTGATGATGAAGGTGATGAGCCATAACCATGAGAGACTGGAGAGGACAAGCCCAGTTGCGGTAGAAGAGGCAGCACCTCCAACAAAGAAGGCTGCTGTCAAGTTGATGCCACTTAAGGTCTCGATCTGTAACTGAGAGTAGGTCTCAGCTCTGGTGTTAGGCTTTGGCTCTTGATTCTTGTGCGATTCTTTCTCGCCCGTCAGAACGGACACTGAAGTACTAGGGGCCATTCTGGAACCGAGTGATAAGCTCCTAAGGGTTCTTTTAGACTCTAATGAGAAAGTTAGTGTTGATTTCATGTGTTGAAGCTGGGTACTTACGGTAGTCACCTCGCAGAATCTTCTGGACGTGTTTTGTTTCGGGGTATCCTAACTCATGCCTTCCCAAATAAAGGGGCTAGATAAACAACCACAAAAGGGAGAACTTGGTGCAATAAGGAGAAGTTGTCGTTTGTCCACATTCACAACTAAGTGCTGTCTTAAAGGTGAACATGCTAGACTCGCTCATAGAAGCGCCATACTTGCCACAATATATCTCGAGTTATCGCTGGTTGTAAGATCTCTCAAGATCAAGAGCTTGATATATGATCTGGATATTAAGATCAAAGGCCCTTCAGTCGGATGTGGGAAGATGACAACAATCAAAGGCGTCGGACGGGAAGGTGCCCGGTGCTGTACCTACGTACGCCATGTCACTTTACGGGGCACCAAATGAAGCTTGGGCCAACTGAAACCCCTGAAAGAGGGAAAACACACCCCTGATGATCAGCCGAATGGCGGAATGACGACGGTGGCCCCACTGATGCAACGGGAGATCTGACGACCGCTTGGCACTTGCCCCAGGGCCGCGGTTTGGGCGCATTTGGCGGCTCAGGCCGGTAAAAAGTTGACCGACCGCCTGGCAGAATGGACGGGCAGAAAGCGGGAAGTTGGGAACTGCATGGATGCTTGATGTCAAGACTGAGAGAGCTCCTCCTTCGCAAAGTCGCATGTCACTTCCATTCCCATTCCATCTTTTATCCATTGAGAACCTGAACCATTCACCCATTACTCAGACGACCTTTAATCAAACAATCACCTATTAAAAGAGGAACCACCCCACGACAAACCGAGTTCTTGGTTACGGACACCTGCGATTATCTTCAGCGGTTGGGGACATATTCGAAGGAAGCTTTGCCAGTGTCGCAAAGAAGGACATCGCGCCGCTTTCTGGAAACCGAACACATCCAGCAATGGGCATCGCGTGAACGCGCAACCAGCCGAAGAGATGCCCAGACTAAACAGGACTCGATATCTAACATGTTTCTATTGTGGCCGCAAGACCTCGACACCATGGAACAGCTCCATTCGCAACTTCGAGTGTCGAAATTGCGACGCGACGAACTACCTTGATGGCGTATGTCTCCCTGCTGTCACTCATGTCTCCAGCGTACCTGGCTGGCGCATATTGTACCTACTTACTAACGTCTTCACTTTACTCCGCTAGAACGGCGACATCACCGATCCTCCTGTAGCGACCGAGTACGAAGCGAGTCCTGCCAAGTTTGCCACGACGCGAGCTACCTCACCCACCGTCGGTTCCTCGAGCGCCAGCGTCTTTTGCAACAAATGTCTGGCCAACCAGGACAAGCTTCGAGCTGTCCTCGCCCAGTATCTTCCGGACCCCGACGACGAAGAATACGAAGAGCGATGTAGGAACATATACAAATTCCGACGATTACAAGAGCGCCTCTATCCTCAAATGTGTGCCGAATGCGAACCGCGCGTCCAGAAGAAACTAGGCGAAGCGGCTTACACGGCAAAAACCGATGTCTTACTCCGGATGATTGAGAGAAGCAACAAGCAGCGACAGCAGGTTACAGGATGGAGTTGGCTGAACGTCTTCGACTCTTTGGGAAGGTGGCTACGGACTGCTAGCTTGGTGCTTCAACTCCTTTGGCATCTCTCCATAATGCTCATGCTGTTCAAGGCGGCGATCGTAACGCGATTGGGTGAAACGCCGAACCCATGGGCTCTGAGAGCTGTGAATACATGCTTTTGGTTTTTCAACGTTCTGCCGTCAACCGACCGGTTGAGTAGTTGGAGTCTCACTACCGCGGTCCTAAGCGTCTGGTGGAATCCACGATATCCTCAGCTACACCGAGGCTTTACAAAACACATAACTGGGTTCCGAGCCTGGTACATGTATCAGGTAATTCTCGTCTTTATGCGATTTTGGGTCAGGCGGTTGCCCATTCTAGCTGGCCCCGAGCAAGCAGATCTGAATATGCCTGCAGCCGCGCATGTTTTCTGGGCCGGCTTTGCTATTCTTGTAAGTTCATCTTGATGATACCTTCGTACTCCAATTATGACTAACAACTGTTTCTAGGTTCACCTCCTCGCCCCTCGCGCTATCCGTATCGACATGGCGCCCCTGTTTGGAAACACCTCTAAACCATCCGCACCACAAGGCGGATCTGTAACACAACCATCTACATATAGGCCGACAACGGCAAATACGGCAGCAGAAGCTACGGGCCCAAGACGATCAGGAAGAACAGTGAAGCCTTCGACACAGTTACTTGCTGCGCGATCTTCATTCTCATCATCACTGCCACCGGCCCCAGCTCCAGCGCCAGCTCCGGCTCCGGCTTCGACACCAGATGAAAAGCCAGACGAAATCAAGGTCATGGTTGATTTGCTGGACGAGATCGTCAATGGCCCATCCAGCCCGGCCTCCCCAACACCATCAATAGACCATTCACCATTCTTTGTGCCACGGGTAGGAAAGTCTAATGTTCCGGCCACTCCGGGGTCTCCATTCTCCCCAACACCACGCCGCTTCGGTACTGGCGCTGGCGCTGGCACTGGCCCTTCTTTCTCGTCTCTTGGTCCAGCTGCCAACACAAGGTCAGCAGCGGCTGCTTACACGCAGGAAATGGATTGGACGCCTACTCAGTCACAGTACCGCGCCTTCCAAACCGTCGGCCAGCGGGAAAACCAAGGCTTTAACGAAGCTCCTACCGACGAGAACAAGGGACCCTTCTGGTACCGTGTACCACCAGCGCCAACAGCGCCCGCTCAGAGGTTGAACAACTACCTTACCAAACAACCACGCATCATCGCCCCTCGCAACACGGCACCTCGGCCAGGCACAGGGATACCATCCTTCGGAAGTTCTGCGCTCGTCAACACCCCGCAGAAACAGATTCTCGGGAGGACCAATGGCAACGATCATATGACCATGACTATGAGGAGAGATGCTGGAGAGGATACGGGAATCGATCCCACCCCGGCACGGGTCGCTTTTGCGCCGCCCAAGTTCTTTGTACCTCCGCCGCAGAACGATCCCAGGAACTCGCTCTCCGAAATGCTAGGCCGTAGTTTTAGCTTGAGTCAGGAGGAGGAGGAGCAGCGGGAGGCGGAGAGGGTGGAGGCTGAGAAGAAGAGCAGGGGCTGGTTAGGTGGTGGGTTGCTGACGTTCAGGTCGACGCCTGCGAAGAAGAAAGACCAGTGAAGCTGCAGTGGATATGGGTTGAGGTTATTGAAAGGAATAGTTGTTTAGCATTGTCTGGTTGGTTCTACATTTGGGTGTTGGGTTATTGTTAGGCAATGGATATTCTTTTGCATTTTAAGGAACATGGGAGTCTTTTGCATAACAATGGGCGTTTTGTACATGTACATAGATACCAGCGGTGTGATGGTCTTTTATGAGATGGGAAGCACGGGCCGTATACAAATAGAACCTGACTTAATGGATTGAAAAGACAAGTGTAATTCAGGATACCTATGAAAGACGGCGTTCGCTGTGTGGGCAGGGAGTGGTTATGTGAAGTTCAATTATGTTCCTAGTTTATCATCTTGTACGTTGGCTCAAGCGACCGCTCATGAACTCCATATGGATATACTCTTTGAAACATAAACCCGAAGCAAATCGCTATATTTCGCTTTGTATCTCCCATCAACTTCCTCCGTCCTCAAAAGAGGCAAACCCTATACCAAATATATACAAGTCCATAATGTTGGTTGGATCCCAATCACTCCTCCTCTCCCAAAGCCTGAACCCCCTCAACAAATCTGTAGATAGACCAGGACATAATACCAAACGCAACCACAAACCGGCAGAACTCCCACGCGCTGACCCACCGCGCCATCTCCATAATCACATCTCCAACCCACCTCACCAACGGATCCTGACTCTGACTCCCCTACGGATCAGCCGAAAATGCCCTCAAAACACCAATCCCAAACCCAAACACCACCCCAAACGCAATAGAAACCCGCCATCGCTTCGACAACATCCCCTCCTCTCTCAACAGCCAAGCAATAGCCCCCAAGGGAAACACAAACCCAATAAACATCCCCTTGACGAGCGTATCAACCATGCCATTGAATCCATCCGTTTCGGCACCTATTGGTTCCGGAACCAATCCACTGCCGTCATCGGCCTCCATCATGCCCGGTCCGCCGACTCCCCCGTGGTTGGTGTCTATCCACGCGTCTTCCATTGATCGTAGCGTGTCCGGGGAGGGCATGGTGTCGGGAGTAAAGCGGGAAGCTTGGATGGAGGTGAATTGTAGACGGAGCTGGTTCACTTCTGCGGGCGTGAAGCCGGCGGAGAGGAAGCGGTCGAAGCCGCGCGGGGTGTTGCGGTCTGTGATTGTTGCTTCGCGGGTGGAGGCGTTGGGTCGGGATCGGGTTTGTCCTGCTGATGAGGAGGAGGGTTGGAGGCCGGTGGTGCGGCTGGTTTTACTACCGGCACCGGTACCAGTACCAGAGAGGTTCGAATCAATGGGTCCTACAGG
The DNA here is from genome assembly GCA_009805285.1 of Neurospora terricola FGSC 1889. NCBI lineage: Eukaryota > Fungi > Ascomycota > Sordariomycetes > Sordariales > Sordariaceae > Neurospora > Neurospora terricola. The sequence continues at coordinate 45,184 of RANZ01000054.1, read as the reverse complement.
GGCGGGTACAAAAGACGCGGCGGCCGCTTCGGTGGCTAACTCATCATCGTTGAGCTCGTCGCCTATGCTGCAGTTCACGTAGACCCGTTGTTGTTGCTGTTGGCGATCGACAGCTTTCCCCTTGCCCTTGGCGTCGACGGCCATAGGCGGCGGGGGAGGCGGTCGGAGGACGGAGCTCACGATGGCGGTGTCGGGAAGGATTTTGCCGGCGTGGATGAAGCGGAGGCGGCTCCGGGCCGCTTTGGCGGTGGTTTCATCTTTGCTGTCATTGTCTTTGCTGGAGGATAGGAGGCGCTCGCGGATGCGGTGCTTGAGAGCGACGATGGTGGTGCGGTTCGGTGAGGGGATGTCGAGGTGAAGGTCGGGGAAGGAGGCGCTGAATCTGACTGTGAGGTGGAGGGAGGGTTGGAGGAGGGAGGGGGAGGAGGTTGATAATGGGTTGTTTGATACTGATGAGGTTGTATTCGTCGGGAGAAGTGGTGATCTGGAGTTTTGGTTGGAGGGGGAGCTATCCTCCCAGTCGTCGCTCATTGTCTTTAGATTGTGTGTAGCGCCTTGAGGCTACTGAGCTGAGGAAATTTGCAAGATTGTAGTGACCGCATGCACTGGATTTCCAGATGTGTGTTTTCGGTGATGAAAATGGTCGTCGATGATGTTCGATGAATTGGAACGTGAGCCAAAAAAAATGAAGTGACGATTGACAGGAAACACAGCACCTGAGCTTTGATTTGGCACGGTGTTCAAAAGTGGCGAAGCACAAAGTGATGAAGATGAGTGTATATAGCAAAGAAAGCAAAGAATGAGTATTAGAAGTTATGTGATAAAGTTGCCTTATTTTTATGAGGCCATCAAGGTTCACGAACTTTGTAAGTCTAGGGTGTGAGCTTCGAGAATGAAGTGTTGTTGTACAAGTGGAAGTACCTGCCCGGAACAGGCCAAGCTCCCCCAATTTCCCCACTCTGACGCGTGAGTGGTCTCCACCCTCCAAGACAGTTATGCATCTATCGGGGTTACGTGACAGGCGTGATTACCTGAACCCCAGAACCTAACGACGCGCCTTGGATCTTCAAGACTTCGATTACCAAAGATACAACATCATGTTCTTTTCCATCCAGATTGACCCCTTCTTATCGACTTACTCATACAATCTGTTGCTCCAATTGAGCTTCTTTACGTAACTGCGCAAACAATTGTCGCTGGTTGTTCCTTTGTTTGGCTCAGTTGCCTGCCTCCTGAACCTCCGACCAAGACCCTCTTCCTCTTCAACCGGCCAATGCGTATATATCCTACATTATTTGGGCAATTCTTTTTCCATAGCAAAGGTGATGTCCATCTGAAAACCAGCAACATGATCTTGATATCCGGATGAAAGCAATCGTATCCAGCAGATCAGCATCGGCGAGTGCCTACAAGTGACGGCTCCACGCACGGCCCGGAGTCGGGCCATTCGGGAATCCACACAGCGCATCAACCATGACCTTACCCGCATCCTTGACCGTCTCCTTAGCCTTCTCGCGACGCTTTCCATGGGCAATGCCTATCTCCTTTTTTCTCATATGGCTCAGGGTAAAGTTGACAATGCCGCGGAATGCGTCGTCGACGTTCTCACCCGTCTTGGCCGAGCACTCGCCATAGCCGGCAACACGGGAGTGGTATGCTGCACTGCGGCCCATGTCGGCCATGACAGGTTCCTTGCGAGGCAGGAAGCTGAGGCCGAGAGGCGGGAAGGCTGGGCGGAGATCTTTCTTAAGGCCGAGCAGGAAGCGAGGGCAGTCGATGAGGGACCGGTCAAGTTTGGGTTTCCACTGGATGAGGTATTGGGTTAGTGACCTAGGCGGCTTCGTCCTGAAGAGCATGGTGCAAACATACCGTATCACAAATGGCGGGAAGATTCTCAACGTCCTCGATGCTATAGCAGATGATGGCAGCTTGGAAGAAGTTGGATGCCAGCTGGGTGGTCCGCTCATTAGCAATGTTGCCTGGGAAGTCCCAGAGCTCGATCGTCACGAGCTTTCCGTCATCAGCAAAGATGGAGAAGGTACGATAATCCGTAGCATGGGATGAGGGAGTGGTTGGGATCTGGTGATCGGTAATCGGCGAGTGCTGAGGAGAGACGTCCGATTTCTTTTCCTAGGATTGAATGTTAGCATGTCTTTTGCAGTAAATATCGATGGCAAGTGCCTACGTACCTCCACAAAATCTCCAGAGACGAGGCGGCTGTACATATTACGTTAGCACCATTACCCATTGCCAGAAATCCACGAGAGTACTCACTTGACCAAAGCAGTCTTGCCCGCGTTAGCATCACCGACTAGGCAGATCTTGATCTTCCTCTCCGGTCCAGAAGAACCTGAGGCCGAGCGCAGCTTATCTGAACCAGGCATCCACGAGAAAGAGCTCAGTCGGCTGAAAACCTCCCGAGTGCCGACAGACGCGGCAGGAGTACCTGCTCGCTTAGACGTACGGCTGCTTCTGATGCTCCTCAGGCTCATCTTCGACAAGCCACGCTTGAGCGTGTTGGTTAGCTTGCTCCTCTTGGAAGCAGGCCGCTCAAGAGTGTCGGCCTGTGAGTCCTGGGGTAAGCCATTAGCAGCTACTTCATCTACGTTGGGGAGCTGAGATAAGGATGGACTTACAACTTGACGCTTGATGCTCTTCCGCTTGGGAACGCTGAGCATGGAGTCCTCTACACCCGGCCAGATGGTCTTCGCATCCTCCTCCTTAACAATCTCGGTCTCGACCTGGTTCAGTTTGATCTCCCCAAGGATAGTAGGCTTGATAGGAGTGGGTTTGCGAATGCGGCGATACTTCGGGGCATCATTCTGGTTCTCCTTGTCTGAGTCGTCGCCGTCTTCTATGTCCATCATCGCATAGCGAACGACAGTGGGCGCCAGCCCGGATTCATCAGTCTGGGGTTCGGCTCCGTTCATCTCCGTGTCGCCTTTTTCTAGTCCGTGTTCCATAGGGTCCTCATAGATTATGAAGTCTTCGTTCTCGACACCCGCCAACCAGTCGTCCATCCTGTCTGTGGCCAAGAATTCAACACCGCCTCTGTCGTCAACAAGTGCTACACCATACATGGGCACAGGGTCCTCAATCTGGTGGTCGATGTTGTGGCAAGGCCTATGGGATCGGGAGCACGAGTGTGTGTGCCTACGACTATGGTGGTGGTGGTGGGTATTCTGGTTGTGGTGACCCGATGAAGGTGCCTTGGTACGAGTCTTTGGGTCCTGAATCTCGCGCAAAGCCCAGTCAGGGATGTCTGTTTCGAACTGGCGATTCGGATGATAGTCTCTATGGGGTCTGGAAGGGGCGCGACCAGCCCTCGAGGACGTATGATGGACTTCTGAGGTTGAAGGATGAGGGAAAGGACTGTGAGATTGATAGCGCGCTGATTGATCACCGCATGAGTTGGTTGCTGGAGACGAATCAAGCTGTCTGGTAGGGCAAAGGCGAGGAGGGACCCGTAACTTGAAGCTATACGGAGCCGATCCATAGCTCGGTGAGGGAGGTGGTCGCATTCCGTTGGCGGGAAGGGGATGACCGCCGACCATACGCAACGGTATGCTAGGAGTTGGCGATCGCACCATGATGGCGGCGACGGTGGAGAAGAGCAAGAAGGGTTAGAAGTTGTATCAATGGAAAGGGTAAAACGTGCTGGAACAAGATGGATGATCGAAGGAGAAAGAGGGGCGCAAACTATTGTGATCGGGTGTCTTGTTGTTTGCTGGGGTGATCAAGGTCGCGAATGTAAAGAATGGGCAAAAATGAGAACAAGGCCCTCGCGAAACAATCTGGCTGCAAGTTCGCAAGCGCCTAACCACAGCCAGCTCTTGTCCGAACAAAAAAGACACAGCAAGCTGAACACACTGTGGCTGGTGCAGAGATCGGGCCGGCAAAAGTGGAATGGTTTCAAAGGTCCTTGGGCGGGCTAGATGGGATGGAAGGCGAAAGTTATCTGGTTGCCCTAGGAGACATCAGGGGCAGGCGGACGACACATTCAAGCAGGAACATAATCGAAGCAACCTGATGATCGTTTCGGTTTCAGTTTACCATGTCGTTTCCGCTGGATGAGATCAGGCCTATTGATAAGATGGACAAGCAAACGGTGAAAAACAAGAGCACATGGGTCGTCGAGTGTCGATGGTTATGATCGAATCCCACAGAAGTTGTGTGACTTCTTCAAGATTTGATTAACACTCAACCAAGGTCAACACTGGAATCCCCGAGTTCACATATGTATCTCGACGTCTCGGTATTCATCTTCATCTTCAACCCAACCGTTCCGTCAAGCCGAGTCAAAGAAGTGGCCCACTATCGCAACTAGTCTGTTACCTGACACAGCCTAAACATCATCTGCTCTAAAATCTAATCTTTTTTCTTTCTTGAGAGCTAATCCCCCAATCCAAGCTGATGATTGTAAGACACAAGAGCCAGTGACCAAGAGGGATGTTGTTGATATGCTGGGTATATGCATAACTGTATATGCAACTATCACAGTAACCCCATTGACGCTTATCATGCCGCCCGGCAGGAGCCGGCATAGGCCCCACTTCCCCGGATTGCGACATTTGAGCGGAGAAGGGATTCCGTGGTGCGAGGCCCGATTACGGAGTCATACTGACTCTGGCGTAGTGTATCAAAAGCGTAATGGTGCAACAACCCGTAAAAAATAAAAAGGCTTACACATCCCAATCCAATTACTACAGTGTACAGTATTATCTCTTCTGTTAACCAACTTACCTTGTCCCTGTGACTCCGTCGTTTTTGTCTTCATGAGCGGATTGCTGCTCCCAGTCCTCCGCCGGCCTTCATCATTGATTTCCACTGGCTCTGTCGTGAAACCACCTCAACAACTTGTTCAGTCACAGCGTCACCATCTTCATTACTCATCTCGCCTAATGAGCGCAAAACTTAAGCCCGCCGCCCGCGTGGCCGGCAACCGCCAGGATGTTTGGTGAGTGATCATGAGAAGAAGCCTCACTTACACTGAGAAGGGAATGTCTTGGCTAACAAGTGGAGTTCAGGACCATCGTCAACGAGGCCGCCGCCGCCTCTCCCAGACAGCCCATCGTCAACATGGGCCAGGGTTTCTTTGGCTACAACCCTCCCGAGTTCATCCTGAACGCGGCCAAGAAGGCTCTGGACAGAGTCGAATGTAACCAGTACTCCCCGACCCGCGGCCGTCCCAGGCTAAGGAAGGCCCTCTCCAAGGCGTACGCGCCTCACTGGGGGCGTGAGCTGGACCCGGAGACCGAGATCACCATCACCACGGGCGCCAATGAGGGCATGCTCAGCGCCTTCATGGCCTTCATCGAGCCCGGTGACGAGGTCATCGTTTTCGAGCCCTTCTTCGACCAGTACATCAGCAACATCGAGATGCCCGGCGGCAAGATCGTGTACGTGCCCATGCACCCACCCAAGGAGGGCCACATCAAGACGCTGTCGGCGTCCGAGTGGACCATCGACTTTGACGAGCTCGAGCGCGCCGTCACCCCGCGCACCAAGATGCTCGTCATCAACACCCCGCACAACCCCGTCGGCAAGGTCTTCTCGCGCGCCGAGCTCGAGCGCATCGCCGACCTGTGCGTCAAGAACCAGATCATCATTTTGTCTGACGAGGTCTACGACCGCCTCTTCTACACCCCCTTCACCCGCATGGCCACGCTGTCCCCCGAGGTCGAGAAGATCACCCTCACCGTCGGCTCCGCCGGCAAGAACTTTTACGCCACCGGCTGGCGCGTCGGCTGGCTCATGGGCCCCGCCGAGCTGATCCAGTACGTGGCCGCCGCGCACACGCGCATCTGCTACTCGTCCGTCTCCCCCCTCCAAGAAGCCTGCGCCATCGGCTTCGAGGAGGCCGACCAGCAGGGCTTCTGGACGCAGTGCATCGACGACATGCAGAACAAGATGAGCCGGTTCAACGCCATTTGGGACGAGCTCGGTCTGCCGTACTCCATTCCCGAGGGCGGGTACTTCGTCATGGCCAACCTCAACAAGGTGGAAATCCCCGAGGGGTATCCGTTCCCGCCGCACGTGGCGGAGCGCCCGAGGGATTTCAAGCTGGCGTGGTTCTTGATTCAGGAGCTGGGCGTGGCGGCGATCCCGCCTAGTGAGTTTTATACGGAGGCGAATGCGCATATTGTGGAGGATTGGTTGCGGTTTGCGGTGTGCAAGCCTGATGAGGTGTTGGAGGATGCGAAGGAGAGGTTGAGGGGGTTGAAGAAGTTTATTAAGCAGTAGATGCTGGCCATAGATCTTGCGGTCATTTGAATAGAGGTTCTTGGAAAGACAATACGTTTGCTACTACACAGTGACCGTTGACATGAATGCATTTCAAGAATTCAGAGTGAGTATTCTTTTCCTTGTTCCCCTCGAAACACAGGTTAGGAGTCTTGCCCGCAAATTCAAAGAACAAAGAGATCCGGTAGGACTTGAATCAAATGGTCCAAGAATATTTGAAGCACAGCCAGATTTTCAAACCCCCATCCTTTCTATCATGTGCAATGATCAGTCCTCATTTTACCTTTATCTTCCAGCGTTACTTGGCAAAATGAATACTCTGAGTATACGAGTAAGACAAAAGACCTTGCTTGCCCATTTCGCCGCCAAAACCACTGTCCTTGAAGCCGGAGAAGTAGGCGCCCATGTGCGGCCTCTCAGACTGGTTGATCCAGACACCTCCGGCTTCCAGACGACGAGCAATCCGTTCAGCTTGAGCCAGGTCGGAGGAGTAAACGGAAGCACCAAGCCCAGCATTGGCCAAGTTGGAGCGGTTAATGACATCGTCTTCGTCGGACCAGCTCAGGACGGGCAGGATTGGTCCTAGAAACCCCACCAGTCAGTAACCACACCACATCAATCTCAACAACAACAATGATGAGACCTACCGAACTGTTCTTCCTTTACCAACACCGAATCCTCCGGCGGTCCCTTAACAATCGTCGGCTCCAACCAAAACCCCTTCTTCCCCTCCGCATTCCCACTCTCCCTCACCTCACCCCCCGCCACAATCTCATAACCCCTCCCCTTACAGTCCTCCACGATCCTCTTCACCGTCTCAAACTGCACCTTATTACTCAACGGCCCAAAAACACTCGGAACACTCGCATCCTCCACCACCGTATAACTCCCCTTTACCTCCTCCACCAATTTCTGTATAAACTCCTCATAAACGCTCTCATGCACATACACCCTCTTGGTAGCCACACACACCTGCCCAGCATTGAAAAACGCACCACTCGCCACACTCTTCACCGCCTTCTCTAGATCCGCATCCGCACAAACAACACACGCATCATTCCCCGCCAGCTCCAGCGTGACTTTTTTCAGCGTCTTCGCGCACGCCGCCATCACCGCTTTGCCTACAGCAATAGTGCCCGTGAAACTCACTTTTGCTATACCCGGGTGCAATGTCATCATTTGCCCTAGATCGGCGCCGCCGTTGAGGACTTGCAGGACACCAGGCGGCAAGATGCCGCGAGCGAGCTCGATCCATTTCAGTACCGCGTAGGGTGTGAAGGGCGAGGGTTTGACGATTACGCAGTTGCATGTTACCAGCGACGAAACAACCTTGAGGTTGGACAGGATCAGGGGGAAATTCCAGGGGCAGATGGCGGCTACTACCCCCAGCGGAACGTGCGTGGCGATGATTTTCACATTGTCATCCTCATGTTGTACGTAGTCGGACAAGGCATTGTCCGGTCGAGCGTAGTGCAGACACTGGGCGATGGCGCCGCGGACGTCGAGCTCGGAGAGGAGGAGGGACTTGCCGGATTCGCGGGCGAGGATCTGGGAGAGGAGCGGGAGGTGGGATTCGAGGTTGGAGGCGAGCTTTGTGAGGAGGGTTTGGCGCTCGGAGAGGGAGGTGAGCTTCCAGGTTTTGAAGGCGGTTTGGGCAGCGGTGACGGCGTCTTCGAAGTCTTGGGCAGAAGCGATGGGACACGGCCAGAGGGGGGATTCGGTTCGCGGGTCGGTGACGGTGTGGGTGGTGGGGGAGGAGCGGAGGGTGTCGTTGATTATGTTGTGGAATTTGAGTTCTTCCATTTTGAGGGTTGGAGGTTAGTTTTGTGATGAAGCTTTTGGTGATAGCATCAACGGAAATGACTTTTGGAGAGGATAAGGTGTCTATTCAACAGATATACGGGGGCTATCTATTACATATAAGAGTCAGCGAAAGGTGTAGATGAACTTTGCCTAATGTTTTCCTTCTCAACGACGACCAACCACGTTTCCATCATATATTAACACGCTGCATGATATTGAGCGGGAATACGACTCCCGTCTATACTGCATGGCCTTTGTTCAACCGGGTCAGAATACCCGGCGGGCTTTACTAGCAAGAGATATAGCTCGAGCAGAGTCGTGAATGGGCGACGAGGAGAGTACCGGTGTTTATAGGGAATGGTCCTTGTCATTGCATAGCCGCGATGCGGAGAAGGAGGGGTCCCATGTTTTCCATGCGTCAAAGCGACGGCAGATCATGGTCATGACCCTATTCGCAAGTGATGCCAGGGGAAGAAGGGTGTGCTTGAAAGTAGCAAGGTCAGTATGTTAGCCGCCCCAGGTCGTACAATGCCACGAATAGCATGCCATTCTCATCATGTGCAAGGCAACTGACTGGAACAGACAAGCACATTGAAATGAGGCATCGATGTCGTTTTGGGGTGATGTCTTCTTGAGGAGTTGAAGTTGTGAAAGTGAATTTGGACAGGACGGCGACAGGGGGAATGAGGGGAAGCCAAGAGTGATAAGCTCAAGGGTTAGGGTCAAAGAAGAATGGAGAAGACCGATAAGAACCGATATGCTCCGAACGGGAAGCTGGAGAAGGACAAACGGATCCACGGCATGCAGCGGACTTGAAGTGATAGGGGACGGTGGCGGAACCGGCCGAAGACTTCAGCATTCTTTCCCCACTGTGCTTCCTGTTTAACGCCGAATGATCATTCCCCTCCTTCCCCTTTGGATGGCCACTTCCGCGATTCTGATACTGTGGGGGAGGTGTTCGTCCGCCTTTTACCCCACTTTGTTGACGGCCTTGTCCCTGATGTCGCCTTCCACTTCCTTTTGATAAGCTTTGGGGTGGTCAAGTGGTCATGATTCTTTCCGGGAGTTCTGATTTGCTCTGTCCTGATATCTCTCCCAGGTCCCCCGTGGAGCCGCCCTCTGCCCCTTTGTGAGGTTGTACCTGATCGGGCGCCGAACCAAGCACACCAAAGCTCACCCATGAAAACAAAACTATTAGGTCCTAGAGTGGGTTGCCACCTGCTGTCAACCTTGCTAGGCTTCAACTAGGCCTGTGGTTTCCCTCGGCACTCCCATGAGTTCCCATGTTTGACACTTGGTTATCAATACCTAATAAATGGAACAAATGGAACGCACTGATAGACAAGCGTTTCACTAACAAGTACACTAACATCTGGCCAACTGATCTTCCCCGATCCAACCTTGTTGGGCTTGCTTTTCTTCTGCCGGACCCTTCCATTTGTGAAGATTTGCATTCTGCATTCTGTTTCCATCTCCTTCAATTTCTGGATAAACACCAAGAGGGGCCCGTTTTCTTGCTCTCCGTCCTGTTGTGTGGTACAGAGCGTGTTTGTTCCTTGCTCCCTCCTCATCAAACAGATCATGGCTCCAAGCGCTGTCCCCGTGGAGTCGGGCTCCACCCCTCTGGACTTGGGATCACTGCCCGGATCCCTAACAACGACCTTCGACGACACTCTTCGTTTCTACCTCAACGGCACCCGGGTGGTCTTGGATGACATCGACCCGGAGATCACATTGTTGGAATACCTTCGTGGTATCGGTTTGACGGGCACAAAGCTGTATGTTTGACCCTTCGATTCATCCGGATATCTTCAGGCCGTTAGGTAGCTGACATCCCCCTTACAGCGGCTGTGGAGAGGGTGGTTGTGGAGCCTGCACTGTCGTCGTCTCCCAGTTCAACCCAACAACAAAGAAGATTTACCATGCCAGTGTAAACGCCTGTCTGGCACCATTAGTATCTGTCGACGGCAAGCATGTAATCACTGTCGAGGGTATCGGCAATGTCAAGAAGCCACATCCCGCCCAGGAACGGGTGGCCAAGGGCAATGGCTCCCAGTGTGGTTTCTGTACTCCCGGTATCGTCATGAGCTTGTACGCTCTCCTGCGGAACAATGACGACCCCTCAGAACACGACATCGAGGAGGCTTTCGATGGAAACCTGTGCAGGTGTACCGGATACCGCCCTATTTTAGACGCTGCTCATACTTTCACCAAGAAGGCTCCTTCGGCTTGCGGTAACAGCAAGGCGAATGGCGGCAGTGGATGCTGTATGGAGGGAGGTGGTGGTGGCTGCGGAGGAGCAAACAAGAACGGAGACGACCAACCCATCAAGCGCTTCACGCCTCCAGGCTTCATCGAGTACAACCCAGAGACCGAGCTCATCTTCCCTCCAGCACTCAAGAAGCAGGAGTTTAGGCCACTTTCGTTTGGAAACAAGCGGAAACGATGGTTCCGTCCCACCAAGCTTGAGCAGCTGCTTGAGATCAAGAAAGTGTACCCGAATGCCAAGATCATTGGTGGCAGTACGGAAACACAGATCGAGATCAAGTTCAAGGCTCTTCAATATCCCATTTCTGTCTTTGTTGGTGATATTCCCGAACTACGACAGTACTCCTTCGAGGAAAATCACCTCGAGGTGGGCGGCAACATCACTCTTACTGATCTGGAGAATGTCTGCCAGGAAGCCATCAAGCACTACGGAGAGAAGAGGGGGCAGATCTTCAACGCCATGTACAAGCAGCTCAAGTACTTTGCTGGCAGGCAGATCAGAAACGTCGGTACACCGGCAGGAAACTTGGTGACTGCCTCGCCAATTTCCGACTTGAACCCAGTACTTCTGGCTGCTGATGCTGTTCTGGTGGCCAAGTCCCTCGGTGAAAACGGAATCGTTGAGACCGAGATCCCCATGGCGCAGTTCTTCACTGGTTATCGCCGTACGGCACTTTCACAGGATGCCATTTTGGCAGCCATCCGTGTCCCGCTAACTCTGGAGAAGAACGAGCTGTTCCGGGCTTACAAGCAGGCCAAGAGGAAAGATGACGATATTGCTATCGTTACCTCTGCCTTCAGAGTTCGTCTCAACGAGGACGGCATTGTCGACCAATGCAACCTTGTCTACGGCGGCATGGCGCCCACAACCGTTGCCGCCAAGACGGCAAACTCATATCTCCTGGGCAAGAAGTTCGCCGAGCAAAAGACACTGGAAGGTGTCATGAACGCACTGGAACAGGACTTCAACCTTTCATTCAGCGTACCGGGAGGCATGGCCACTTACAGAAAGTCGCTGGCCATCGGTCTCTTCTACCGATTCTACCACGAGTTTATGCTCATCCTGGGTAGCAATGCTGATGAAGAGGCTGTGCCCGAGCTGGAGAGAGAAATCTCTACCGGTCAGGAGGATAAGGAGGCGGCTGCTGCTTACATGCAGGAGACAGTTGGAAAGTCAAACCCTCATCTTGCCGCCCTGAAGCAGGTAACGGGAGAGGCTCAGTACACCGACGATATCCCATCACTCAAGAATGAACTGTACGGTTGCTTGGTCCTCTCCACCAAGGCACATGCCAAGTTGCTGTCAGTAGACGCTTCGGCTGCATTGGATATTCCAGGAGTTGTTGATTACATCGACAAGAATGACATGCCCAATGCCGCAGCCAACCACTGGGGAGCCCCTCACTACCAAGAAGTCTTCTTTGCCGAGGACACTGTTTACACGGCTGGTCAGCCCATCGGTCTCATTGTTGCTACATCAGCAGCACGCGCCGCCGAGGGTGCCAGAGCTGTCAAGGTAGAATATGAGGAGCTGCCTGCCATTTACACCATGGAGGAGGCCATCGAGAAGGAGAGCTTCTTTGACTTCTTGAGGGAGATCAAGAAGGGTGACACGCAAGAAGGCTTCAAGAACTCCGACTATGTCTTCTCCGGTGTAGCCAGAATGGGCGGCCAGGAGCACTTTTACTTGGAGACCAACGCCACGTTGGCGATTCCCAAGCACGAAGACGGCGAGATGGAGATCATCTCCAGTACCCAGAATCCCAACGAAGCTCAAGCCTATGCTGCCCGTGTCTTGGATGTCGCGGCGAACAAGATTGTGGTCAAGGTCAAGCGGTTGGGAGGTGGTTTCGGTGGAAAGGAGACGAGATCGGTGCAACTCAGCAGCATCATTGCCCTTGCCGCACAGAAGACTGGCCGCCCAGTCCGCTGCATGCTGACCCGTGAAGAAGATATGGTCACCTCCGGACAGCGCCACCCCTTCTTGGGTCGGTGGAAGATGGGTGTCAACAAGGATGGCAAGATCCAGGCCCTCGAGGTCGATATCTTCAACAACGGTGGTTGGTGTTGGGACTTGAGTGCCGCCGTCTGCGAGCGTGCCATGACGCACTCGGATAACTGCTACAACATTCCCAACATGCATGTCACCGGCCGCATTTGCAAGACCAACACCATGTCCAACACCGCCTTCCGTGGTTTCGGCGGCCCTCAGGGCATGTTCATTGCGGAGTCGTACATGAACGAAGTCGCCGACCGCCTCGGCATGCCCGTTGAGAGGTTCCGTGAGATCAACTTCTACAAGCCTGGCGAGCGTACCCACTTCAACCAAGAGATCAACGACTGGCACGTTCCTCTCATGTGGGAACAAGTCATGAAGGAGGCCGAGTACGAGTCCCGTCGCGAGGCCATCGCCAAGTACAACGCCGAGCACAAGTGGCGCAAGCGCGGTCTCGCCATCATCCCCACCAAGTTCGGTATCTCCTTCACTGCCCTGTGGTTTAACCAAGCCGGTGCCCTCGTTCACATCTACCACGATGGCTCCGTGCTCGTCGCCCACGGCGGTACCGAAATGGGTCAAGGTCTACACACCAAGATGACGCAGATCGCCGCCCAAGCTCTCAACGTCCCCCTCGAGAACGTCTTCATCTCCGAAACCGCCACCAACACCGTCGCCAACGCCTCCGCCACCGCCGCCTCGGCCTCCTCCGATCTCAACGGCTACGCCATCTACAACGCCTGCCAGCAACTCAACGAGCGTCTCGCCCCTTACCGCGAGAAGCTCGGGCCCGACGCCACCATGAAGGACCTCGCCCACGCCGCCTACTTCGACCGCGTCAACCTGTCCGCCCAAGGCTTCTACAAGACGCCCGAGATCGGCTATACCTGGGGCGAGAACAAAGGAAAAATGTTCTTCTACTTCACGCAGGGCGTCACGGCCGCCGAGGTGGAGATCGACACGCTCACGGGCACCTGGACGTGCTTGCGCGCCGACATCAAGATGGATGTTGGGCAGAGTATCAACCCTGCCATTGACTACGGCCAGATCCAGGGCGCGTTTGTCCAGGGTTTGGGGCTGTTCACGATGGAAGAATCGCTGTGGATGCGTAACGGACCGATGGCCGGTAACTTGTTCACCCGCGGCCCGGGCGCGTACAAGATCCCTGGCTTCCGCGACATTCCGCAGCAGTGGAATGTGAGCTTGCTCAAGGGCGTGGAGTGGAAGGAGCTGAGGACGATTCAGAGGAGTAGAGGCGTCGGCGAGCCGCCGCTGTTCATGGGCAGTGCCGTGTTCTTTGCCATTCGTGATGCGCTCAAGGCCGCGAGAGCGCAGTATGGTGTCAAGGCCAAGGTTGGGGCTGAGGGTGGAGAGGATGATGGGTTGTTGAGGCTGGAGAGCCCGGCGACGCCGGAGAGGATCAGGTTGGCTTGTGTTGATCCTATTGTGGAGAGGGCGAGGGTGTTGCCGAAGGAGGGAGAGAAGAGTTTCTTTATTGCTATCTGAGATTTTACTTATTGACTTGGAGGTATTCTTGGTTGTGGTCTTATTGGACATGTATACGTACTTTATGAAGGACGGGGAAACAGGACCGGGTTTGCGTGACATTAAAGAGCTTGTTGCAGATTTTTACAACTTATGGGTATGCCATACAAACAAAAATCAAGTACATGGTGTGACACTCTCATGTTCTTGAGTATCAGAACATTGTCAGTGATGACAATGCCGACAGTCTTCAGCCATCTACATTACCGACTAGATCCGCAATCATCTCTCCCTATTCCTCCCGTCATCCTCAAAACTTAGCCTCATAAATTTGTCCTGCAACATCCTCTCAAAGCTTCCATCCGGACAATAATGTGCCAAATTGATGGCTGTAGATCCCCACTCCTTTGCTCGGTCTCGCTCGTAAGCTCCATACAAGTCAATGGCATGGTTGAAAGCTGTGGCTGCCATCCACTCCAGTTCCTCTTCTGGCCAGCGGGCATCGCTCTGGTGATGTGGATCATGGTTAGCGACGAGGTGATTAGCAACAAAGTGGTGAAGAGCGTCAAGATGAAACTAACCTCGTGTAACTCCCTCGCCTTCCCACAAGCTTCCTGAAGCAGCTTCATAGCCAGAGTATCATCCAGCGGAAGTGTCGCCTGGAACAGACACCTTGTGTACTTGGCTAGCTTCACTGCGTCGAAGCTTTCCAGATCCCAGATTTCGTTGACAATCTTCCTCATCGTGGAATACAGCACTTCGCAGAAGTCAGTGTCAGTAACCTCAAACCGATATTACAAAGATATCATGGCAAAAATCATACCTTGCCCCGGCACCTGCGCCCTCAAAAGACTATCCGCCATAGTCTGATATGCCACAGCACTTCGACACGGCACTGTCCTCTGCACGATCCCTCCCAAATCATCCCACTGACCCAGCGCAACCGCCGCTTCAAAGTCGAAGGTCAGCAATGTCGCATGCTTCCGTACCATATCCTCTCGCGACTGCTCATCCAAGCGTGGCAGGTACTCGGAGACCTGGCTGTCAAAAGCCAAGACATGTTTTCGCATGAGTTGGTAATCTCCGAGTTGCTCCTTGACATTATCCTGAGTTCTGGCGAAGGAGATCAGGGCCGAAGCGATGATGAACCGGGAGAAGAGGGCCTTGAGGGTGACTTCGACTTGAGATCCCACGTCGGTGGGGAAGTGGCTGATGATGTTGACGCAGGCCGTTAGTAGGCGGACAACGCAACGGAGGTCCCAGGTTGTGGTGTGTTTCAGGGCGAGGTTATAAGCGTTTCGGCTGAACCATTCGAGTTCGTCGATGGTGAAGAGCTTGGGAGTCTGGGGGTCGTTCGCTTGCCGCTCGAGCGCATATACGACTGATGCTGTCAGTGAGGTCAAGGTAGTTTGCAGAAAGGGAGCTTACCGATGTCAAACTGACGACAAAGGTCACTGATGAATTCCTCTTGCCGTTCATCTGGCTTCTCGGCCAAGATGTTTAGGAGCCGTATCAGACATCTAAAGAGTGCTGGTAGGTTGATCGGGTTGGGATCTTTGTACTTGTAGTTCTCCTGGAGCTTCTTCAGCGCGGCGATGGCACAGAAAATGTCTCCCTTTTTGTGGGATTCCGCGATACAAGCCCCCAGAAAGTCGACATGGTCGGGCGCCTGACCTATGGTATGAATGCACTGTTCCGCCAGGTTGCGGTCCTCGCATCGAATAGCCACTTTGAATGCCAGATAGGCAGTCATAGGTTCTCTCCAACTCTGCTTGGGCAAGTTGTGAACGACTGATATAGCTGCTTCCAGCTCGTTTCTTGCGAGCGCACAAAGGAGCAACTTTCTGTCTAGAGTCAGACTTTTGTCGACCAAAACAATAAAAATATAACATGACCAAATACCTTTCCAACTTTGCCATATTCCCAGGGCCACAATTCTGTAAGATGTGATGGAGTGATAGACGACACCAGTTCTCGGCTATGTCATACTGTTTTTGGCTGTAATTGGACTCTAGTTTCTTCCATATCAACTAAAACCCAATAAGTCAGTGATAAGCTGGAACAGAAACTTGGGATGTATATACCGCTTGCGCCGCAACAGCAGCTTCTGCGCTCAACGGCCTCGTCAGGTTTGAAAGAACACCTCGTACGGCGTCGATGGTTTCGTTTGTGTCTCTCTGGTTTGTGATCATCCACATCCGCGTGATAACCGCCTTCTCCATCCAACTATGATCATCAACCCCGCGTAGCGAAAGGATGAAGTCATCTAACACCGCACAAGCAGCGCCGGGACTTTTGTCGTGTAGTTTCCTGATGTGATGTATAATCAACTTGAAACCGGCGTCAGAGGAGTTGAAATCTTTAATAAGCCGCCGCAACACATCGGCGTATGCGTCGTCGTCGAATATCTCCGCGGGCGTTTTCCGAAGGACCTCGAGCTTGAGAAGGTCAACTACTGGCCTGTTGCCCACCTCTGACTCGATGTAGTCGACAAGCTTTGTGGCCTTGTCAAGATCTGTTGAGGTACCTGTGGCTAGAAGGGCGCTCACGAGTGCTTGCAAGATGGCCAGCCGGAGCTCGAGTCCTTCACGAGACAGATGCTCAAGATTCGGGGTGTTGATGACTTCGTTTGCTCGTTGTAACCATTTTATGGCGAGAGGGAAGTCATTGCGGGAGGCGAGCGACTTCCCAATTTTGTAAAGGACATCGGCCAGTCTTTCGGCGTCGTCAGGTGTTAGATATTGGCGAAGACGCTCTGCTTTTGTGTACATGTGTTCAGCAACATCGATATGGTTATCTGCCCATGACTGAGAAAACTCAAGGTTAGCTGACTGGTGATGGCAATGCTTTTTCCGATGGTGACGAGAACCTACTAGAGCTGTTCTCATTATAAAGTATTCCACTTCGAGACAATTGCATTCGTCCACCTCCTCCTTTGGAAGTGTTGATACAAGATCCTGAAGACGGCTTTTGTAGTCGGCGGCCTTTGTAAGTATTTGTGTGGCTAGTTCAAACTCGGAACTTTCTGGATGAAACGCTCTATATCAGCAACGCCGGACCACGGCACGTAACGGGATGAGAAGGGGGTGATTGTCCATACCGACACAGTCTCTCGCGGCCTTGAGCGCCAGTTTCATCACATAAACCAGATCTTGTGTCTTGCGTGTTTGGCTTGGGTTTGCGATCACGAGGAGATGAAAAGCGAGTACTCGTCCATACAGGTAAAGCCTCTTTAGTCTCTTGTTTGTCGGTTCGCAGTCCCGCCGCAGTCGAGTGCAAATATTCCATAGGCGGGTACCCTGCTGGTCTATCTCGAGATCGCCAGAGACACCAGGAATGCGCTTGTGGGTGTAATTGTGAAGTTTCTTGACATATTGGTTGATTTGGTCAACCAGCTGGTCTGTTGCCGGCGCATCGCTTGGATCACTCGAGAAGATCCTGTACAGGTCGCGAACGAAGTCTAGTGAATATGAGTTAATGTCAGCTTAATATACAGGCGGGAATGGAGGAAAAGAATGCAAGATGATTGCGCACCCAACGCTGCTTCTATGCGCTTGTCCGTCTTGTTGGCTGATTGTGACACATCCTTAGTTCCTGTTGGGATGGGCATGTTGCGACTTGGGACTGAGAAAACGCAACACGAAGTGCCGCCAACATTGCCTTGTTTGCGACCGATTATCGTCGAGCCGTGTTTGCCGGACAGAACGCCAGATGAGGCGATCGCATGGCAAGTTTCGCGTGGAAAAGAGGACAAGAGGCTCGCCGAAGCAGGATACCAATTGTAGACCAGGGAGGAAAGAACGCCTGAGGAAAAATGGATCAATCACGGGCGAAGGTCTTTGGGATTACCGACTGAGAAATGGTTCCTGAATCGAATTGCCGTTAGCAGGCGATGTCTTATTTTCTTGTTCCCAGACAAGATACAACCTATTTCCAAGTTGCAATGATCGGAGTTTGTGGTATCAAGTGAGGAACATTGAAGTGAAATTGTTAAAGCTTTGCCCAGGTGTACCCATCGGAATTACAAGTAGGCATCACCGAAAGAAGCCTCTTTTCTCTCTTTCCGCGGAAGGCGCGACCTTCCTCTTTCCCTTTTTGTTGCCTTCCTTACTCCTTCCCATCTATTGATTTACGCGAAACGCATATCCTGCCCATTAACGATATGCAACAGCAAAGTCCCGCCCCTCAGGCATGTCTTTGGGAAGCGCTGGTTCTAAATGATGGATTGTTGCGAACGCATGTAGTGTTCACTGCGCTTATATTCCGATCAAAGCCAGCAATTGCTTCGGGCAAACAAGTGAGACATTGTTCATCGCCAATGTGGCTCACAAGAGCACTACTTTCTGAAATAAATATTGTGGTAGTGTATATACAAAACACTGTCATGGATCATGAGGCAGGAAGTTGCCCACAATCAAGCTCGGACTACATGTACCTGTTAGCATTGCCATCATATCAATGCTCACATAGCAAGATTGAGGATCCGTGACAAACAGAAGACACTTACATCTTGTGATCGTCCCTGCGGATCCTAAAAGAAAAGCAGCAATTCACGACCTTGGTCATCTTGTCGTCGTTGGGGTTCTTGAGTGAACACGCTGTAATCAGGGTATCGTGAGCCGGGTCGAATGCTATTGTGCCGAATTCTTCCCAGTATCTCACGTTCGACTCTTCCGTCAGGATCTCATGCAGAGCAATTTGACCCTAAGCAAAACAAAGTCAGCATCGTAAAAACTATTCCATGGCGGCGCATTGGTGCTGTGTGTCTTACCCCTCGTAAACTCTCTACCGGCACACCTATGAGCTCCGCCATCTCTTTGTTTCCCCTGAAAATCTGTCCGGTTCGTCTCCAGCAACAGGCTGGAACGGCCATACTGGCGAAAACTCGGTCGTACTCCAACAGGGTCCTCTCGAACCACATTTCCACCATTACCAGGTCCATATCAGTCAAGATTTGGATCTTCTCGCGGAACTTGGGTCGAAATCGATCGATCTGCTTCAGAATCTTCTGTTTTGACGTCGGCGACACGTGTCCATCCAGATAATCCGAGAGCCTCTTATAGCCAAGGATGTAGTTGAATGGTTTTAGTAGTCCGGCTTCGTACTTGGCTCGAAGTAAGCGCTGCATGCGTTCCTCCGGTGTGTCGTTTCCGGACGGATCTGCCGCTTGAAGATAGTATGCATCTCGGGCATTATCCAAGTTTGTACTCGCGGGCTTCCCTATCGCCGTTGTTTGGTCGCTACTTGGGGGTAGCATCGAGGTCCCCTGTGTGGCACTTGGGGGGAGCATGCCGCTATTGCTGCTGCTATTTCCCTTGCTGTTACTGCTAGCATTGTTGGCGTTGTTATTGGCATTAGACAACCCCGACACCGCAGCAGACTGGTTTGCTCCCAATATTAGGCCATAGTCATCGGACATGAAGGCCGACTCCTCAAGCAAGCCTGCCGACAAGAATTCGTTCAGTAGATTGAATTCATTGGTGACCTCAGGTGCCACCATGTAGTTTGGATGGAAGTTGTGCATATCGTGATAGTGGTTTTGAGTGGTTAACCAAGAATCTGGAAGACCGGCAACTATGTTAGGCAAATTCAGCAACTGACTATAGTGGAGAAAGGCAGAAGGAGGATCCAGCGCCAACACTCACATTGATTCATGCTGCCACCCAGGGCATTGGCTTGTATACCAGCAACAGAACCTGGTTGCACGAGTTGGAGGGGAGCGCCCCGGCCTACTGCTGCTGCATTTGCTACCTGGACAGGCCCATTGCCCATACCGCCATCAAAACCGGGTGGTCTCATGGTCTTGTCCATAGAGTTGCGCCCAATGTCCGACTGGGACTCGGAGTCATGTACGGTCGAAGTCGCAAGCGCGCTCTTGGCCTTGCGTGACTCAGTATCGCGAGGCTCATCGTGGCAGAGATGGCCGATATTTCGCTTGATGCATCTTGTACAAGGCCTCTCCTATAAAGGGTAACGAGGAATCCGTTAGCTAGAGCTCCACCTTGGCGAAGGGGGGAAGAACACATACAAGATCACACGTCATGTGCTAAGGCAGCCAAAGCAACATAGTCAGCCACCAGAATAACTAGTAAAGTTTGTGTATATCGAGACCGAGCGGGGTCTTCTGCAGGACTCCGTGCTATGGCAGTTACGGTAGCCCATGTACGAAGCCTAGGTAACTGGCACGGCAGGAGATGGGGTGTTGGTGGTGCATTTTGGTCGACTTACAGATCGGCGACAGTAAAGGCAGGCTACAACAGGCGCACCAGACAAAGTTAGCAAGCTGAAGACGAGCGGTCAAGTAATGTAGGCAGGAAGACAGCGGAAAAGAGGCATGGATATAGTAAGTACCATGATTGACCTTGCGGCGCTTTTTGGGCGCCTTTTGCACATCGTCTGCAGGCGTGGGATGGTGATCCTTGGTCTTGGTGTCGCTTCCGGACTTGTTGTCCTTGGTCCCCGCCTCTTTGCCGTTGGGCTTCTCCGTGGCTTCTGTTTCCGTCATTGCTTATCGAGTGTGGAGGCTCCCATTGGATCTGGTGGTTACGCAACGGGCGTTGAGTTCACTGCTCATCTAAGCCAGGCCGGCGGCTCCTCGCAGGGGGATGGCGGCGATTCAATGTTGATTCCGAGCCAGCCTTTGTTGTTCTTGCACCTCTTTCTCCCAGATACCGATCTTCTATAAGTGGTCTTTACAATTTCCGGCGTTATTGACGTTTGGCGGATGTTTCCTCCAGTACTATTCCTTGGTGTTCTGCTCGGGTTCTCGGGTCGGTTGGTGGGCTCGTGGGTTACGGTTGCCTCGGCCTGTCACTTTTCGTCGGACTCTCGATGTATAGCGGTCGCGTTCCTTTCTGGTTGTGGTTCGTGAATCCGTCGTTCTCGAGTGGTTACGGCTTCGGTCATGCGACTGCGATTGATGTTGATTTCACACGGCAATGGTCGTCGAGGCAGCAGTACGGCAGCTGGTTTCTGGCGGTTCGTCTCGGGGAAAATGGCTCTCTTGTCAAAGTTCCGTAATCGACACTTTTGTTGCCGGCACCGAGGGAACCTCATTGGCCTCTACTGTCGCGCGAGCTCAATTGCATGCGGCGTTCCCCATGTAAATGGAACCTGAAGGATGCAACAAACGGCCAGACCGGGACAGCAAACGGCAGGGGTTCCTTTTGTCCGCCAGCCGTCATTCGTCAGGGCCGCTGGACAGGAGGGGATGGACGCCCACAGGTGCCTTGCTGCAGGGCTGGCCACAGTGTGTAACCGCTGGTAACTTTCCTTGCACCACCTTCAGCAACTGAACGCGGCAACGGCTGGAAACAGCAGAAAGGTGGGGTCTTGAAGTCTGGATTATCCCAGAGCTGATGATCTTTCGAGATGTCAATGTTGGATGTTGAACTAGGTATCGGTGTTTTAAGTTACCAAGGAGTTTAGCAACTTGTCTCATATCCCTCGTGCTCATTGAACAATGGAGAACGATAATGAAAAGCTAAAGAAAAGAGAAAAGAGGAGTGAACAAGGATAAATCAAGAGTTAAAGGGAAAAAAGACAGCCAAGAAGTTGTGATCATGCGTCCTCTTTCCGTTTCCGGAGCCTCCAATCAAAACCGAGGCCTGTGGTATAACTTACATAATATTCCATGCGAACTTGTCATCGATTTGTCGCATTTTACACCCTTCCTATTCAGGATTCGCGTGTAACTTTTCTGCCGACCAGTCGCGTTGGAATTGTTTTATATTTATGCCTGGGCGACATCTTCAACGTTTCCGAGGCACATATGAAGACATCGAGTCATGATTTTGGAGTCCAAGTGTGTACGATTATAACAGCGTGTACTCCGTTGAGTAGGTAGGTAGATGTGTCAAGTTGATTCTAAGAGCAACGAATGAGTCTCTTGCTCTGATTCCCCTGCAGAGATCTGACAGGCGATCTTTACCAGGCTGTGTAGGGACAGTTCTGCAGGCTCGATTTCGCTTTCTTCCTCCACACAGTTGTCTCGGTTGAAAGTTGCTTACTTCTAGGTTGTTATTTGACAGATGAGAGGAAGGACGGGAGCGATGAGAGAGAGCATCTATCTCAAACTTCCCCTGAAAATGGTCCCGCCCTCGTTTCTTGACAATTCAACCGAGTCAATGAACTTCAGGCACCCACTCCAAACACCATGACGATCAATACCCTTCCGTTCCCTTGTTAGCCGGATCTTGACACCAACTAGCAACAGCAGCCAATAAGCGCCGTTTGGTTTGGCTGTATGTTCATAGCAGGCAGTAAGGAATCGTGAGCCTAACTGATGCACTATAGCGGGGAAGTCTGTTGACTGCAACCAAGACTCCAAACCATGATGTGCTTATTGCCTGGTCATAAGGGGCTGAGACCCCATCATTGTCAGTTTAACATCTCCCCGCCGAATGCAACGCCGAGCCTTCTGCTGACATTCACTTCACAGATTCAAGATCCTCAACTCCCCGTCGTCTATTTCGCAACTAGTCCCAGCTTTGGGGGCAATAAAATCAAATTGTCAGCCAATATGATCTCATGGCATCGAAAATCGTGTGGTCGACCAGATGTCTGTTTGGTTGACGGCATACCCTTCTGCATGAGTTGCGACTCGTTGGCGCCTTTGGACGACCTGTCACCCAGTCAGGTCCCGTCAAACCCATCGGTACTATATCATGACAAGACAAAGGGCCTTTCGCTGCACTGGCCAGCTTCTGTTGACTACGAGACTCATTGCTACGACTCCAACGGTTGCGATATCTCATCTCAGATTGCAGAGGTTCTCGGCACCAAACCATGGGACGGCGAGACGAGCAGGCAGCCCACCGAGCGAACCCGAAGTGTTAAAGCCAATGATGGAGTTCCTTCGAGCGAACCATTGTCTCCAGTTCGACAGCCAGGGCAAGGAGCGATAAACCCACCGTCCCTAAATCCACGAGAAGATACTCTTGTCGGGTCGGACAGTATTCGAATCTTGCATCTCAGCAACGGCAAAAAGTCTGATCCACTGCATGGCCACTTGGAAGTTTGCCAACTCAAATACTTCCCTGAATACGAGGCATTATCTTACACCTGGGGCACTGCATCTGGAAACTCGAGCAGGACGAGGAAGCTTTACCTGGGACGCGAATGGAGCATATTTCCCATCACGGTCAACTGTGAGGCCGCTCTACGCGCCCTCCGCCTTCCAAATGCCGACCGACGCATATGGGTCGATGCAATTTGTATCAACCAGGAAAGCGACACCGAGCGCACCCATCAAGTTCAGTTGATGCCCATAATATATGCGACCGCCACCCAGGTGGTCATCTATATTGGCAATGAAAAGAAGCAGGTGGATATAGGATGGACTTAGAAAATCAAACGACAACAGCGAACAATAACTCGCAATCAATGGGAGAAAAATTGGGAGAAGATGGACAGTCGACTAAAGCGCCACTACTTCTTCCGAAGCTGGATAATCCAGGAGATTGCCGCTGCTCGAAAAGCTTGGGTCACCGACGGATCATCGTGGCAACCGTGGCCCATCGTCGATGCCCATGCTGAGGGACATGCTTCAAGGACATTCCTTCCCTGGATCAAAGACTTCGAGAAACGCAAATACAGGTTGCCCGGTCACCTGGTGAAGTTGGTGATGGACTCCTGGTCTTCACAGGCGTCTGATCCACGGGACAAAATATTCGCCCTTCTTGGGGTCATCACAGGGGCTGCAGCTGATGGTTTAATCGGGGACTACTCTCTCTCAGTCGAACAGGTGTAAGCGGCTGCTTAACAAGAGTGCTTGGTCATCAAGAATTCTATAGACGCTGACTTGAGCTGTAGATATACTGGTCTAGCCGCATTTGCCTTGACCAAACATGGAGAAGTCAACATCCTCCGTTACGCCAGCGGATACACAAAGTCCAGGAACCTGCCATCTTGGGTGCCTGACTGGCGTCTCCTCTCACGCGACTGGGGAATCATGCTACGAATGGAACATGTAGAGCTGCATTCTGTCGCAGCGCCCGATGAATGCATCCAGTACCCATGGCAGCTGCGTCGTTGGGGTGAAGATAGATGGGTTCGGAACAGGACTGATGTCATATCTGATGAGCTCACCCTTCCAAAGGCGACAGTTCATGGGCCTACCGGTACGCTGTGCGTCCATGGGATTAGGCTGACAAGCCTGACGAAGTAGTTTAAACGACATCACTTTTCAACACACGCTATCTTCTGGGGTGATTTCTTCAGCATCACCGCACCGCACAACTCGAAATTTGATGACTGCATCTATTTTCTCCGCGGCTTCGACGTACCGGTAGCCCTCCGCCCGGTGCGAAAGAATACTTGCGATGGGCTTCCTAGGAAAGACTTGTTTACATTCGTCGGCTTATGCTATGTTAGCCCCGGCACCTTGATCACACTAGAAGGATCGGATTTTAGGGCGGACTATCCTGATGATATTGCACAAATATCACAGTGGACTGTTTTGCATGCTTCTACCGGTTTCCTCGGAGGGTTGCGGACGGAAAATACCCAAGCTCTGCACCTGAAGCTAGCCGAAATGTGCTCTGCACCCCATATGGAATATTCTGCCTGGCAGATAACCTTCTTCAAAGATCTCAGAGAACGGGTCAACTTGATTTGGGACAATGTTCTACACCGATTCGGAAAGGATGCCTTTGCCCTGACCCCTTGGCGTGGTGTATTGAGCGACTCAGAAGAGGCATTTGCAGGACAGTCAAATTTCTGGTCCGAGATCATAGTATTGAGCGACTTAGAAGAGGCATTTGCAGGACAGTCAAATTTCTGGTCCGAGATCATGGGTCAACTGATGACTGCTTCGATGTCTTCTCGTGAAGAGATGAAAGAGAAGCTCCGACAACAACGGCGACGGCTACAGACACTGGGCGAGAATATGCGCCTATTGAGTGTTATACGCAAGGCAACGGAGGCGGAAATTGTCCCAAACGCAAGCATTTCCGAAGAACTTGATTTGCTTGCCAAGGATCGTCTCTTATACAGGCAGAAGCTGCCAACTCGACAGCTAGAGGAGGGTGACAGATACTGCCCGAGATGGTACGACTTCGCGGGTGTCAGCTCTTACTGGTACAACATGCGATATATCCACGCCAAAAAAGCTGCCGGCTACCTTGAACAGGCTTTGGTGTATATGGATATCGCGCACGCAAAGAACTCGAACACAGCGGCTTCCGTGTTAAGGGCCAATATCGATGCAGCAACAGAGTACCGAAGAGCGACGCGCATAGCCTCGATGGAGATCAAGTTGGCAGCCAAGTCGTTGGTGCTTCCAATGTACGAGACGGATCCTGAAGAGGCGATGGATGATTGGCAAAAGATATTCATTATTTGAGTTTTTTGCGCCGGTGCCTGCTCTTCGGTGACCCTGACAGCGGCAGGGAACCTGGATACCTCAACCTTTGTAAACGTCTGAAATGGCATTACCCATTCCTCGATGGCCAGAGGACGACGTTGTCTTTTTTTTTTTTTTTTTTTGGCTACGGCATCAATAAGGCTGAAACATCGCACTGATGACAAGGAAGGATGTTCCCCCTCAGTCATACGCTCAAAGCCTGATGATAGCTCAGTAAGCAACCAGCAGCTTCACCCAGCCATGATAATTGCCGAGCCATGACTATTCAACATTATCACGGTAGCGTCAGCTTCAATATGCTGCAAAAGGCTACTGCCTGCTAAACCGAAGGTGAAGGTTCACCGGAGCCACGCCAACCTGTGCACATGTTCCGGCTGCCTGCTGAAGAAAAGCCGGTAACCGCTCGCCTCTACGAGAACAAATCGATACTATCAATTTGATAGGACCAGAGGCTGAGACGAGCTGAACAAAGATTGATGCAAACATTGCCAACAGAAATCATATCGCCCACGGTTGAATGCTTCGATCGTACACTACGCCACTGATGGTGGGCTACCAGCCTCGGCCGCCGCTGCTGACTGCATGATGTAGGTGACACGGTTTAGCGGGAGCAAGCCTCGTGATGACATGATTTTGACGCTTGACAAACTCGAAATGATAGTCTCGAAAACGTCTTGGTATTCCAGAATCTACGTTGACCGTATCCCCCCAAGATTTGGAAATCGACATTAGGGATCGTATAGCACGGCGATGACCTGTTGTAGAGGACGTTGAGACAAGAAATGTAGAGGGTGGGGGGGGGGGGGGGGGGGGGGGGGGGGGGGGGGGGGGAGGGGAACGTGAGCATGTTCAACGATTGGACAGCAGCTGCATCGAGCTAGTTGCCCTACAGACATGGTCAATTCCTTCTCTTCAGCCCTTCCACAACCCCTCCTCGTTGCTCTGGGAGCTTGTGCCGCTAGACCACACGACTATCTGATCCCTCATCTTCCTACCCAGCACTTGACCAACCTCAGTGGTTAAACCTGCATGGCCTCCACGGTGGGCTTTCAATGTATCAAACGGCAAAAGCATGAAGATCCCCCTCTTCGTCTCTACCACTGTCTCAGTCACTACTCCCCATACCTACTGGTATCGTTTTGATGAGGCTTCGCCAGGTTAAAGCTTCTCTTGAAGTCCCTGTGTTCGTTCACTTCGTTGTGAGAACCTCGCGGGTAAGACGAATGTCACCATGCAGAGCCTCGGTGCAACCCCTTCACTATAACACATTGAAGACGAATCGTTTATCAGACTACCACCTTGGCCGGTAACCCAACGGGCAAACTTGATGGATCACAATCTATCTGGTGTCTTTGGGGTGCACTAACTGCCAATACACCCTGCTTAGTCCCGCTAACATGGATGGGTTTCGGATCACATCATCCTTCTGTAAGGCTGTCAGCCAAACCCCAGGAGGTGAGATGGTGATACCTTGCCATCCTATAGCTGAAGGCCTCTTCCTTGGCCTGCTGATAGGCTTTGGACTATGGATTATAAGTTACAAGGCGCTGCCCAGTTGGGAGCGTTGGTCTTTTCCTCCTCGAGGCTTCCTATACTTGTCTTTGGCTCTGAGTTAACTGCTTGCTATCACGGTTTCAGCCACTTGATACCCAAGGCCAAAGTCACCTTACTCAACTTACTTCTTTTCTTAGTGGTTATCCTTCTTACAAGCGCATTCATACCACCATGGCCACTCCTGCCCCCGCTGTCCCCGCCAAGAAGAAAGACTTCAACAAGACCCCCCAAGAACTCGTCACCGAATTCTGGGACCAGTTCTTCGTCAAGAAACCCGGAAAGGTTACTCGGATCTTTCCACGCAGCCTCTATGAGACTCTCTTGCCACCCTCACAGCCACAAGGTGTCAGCTCCTCCCGCAATGCCACGGATAGCTACGAGGCCGCCGTCAAGGAATGCAAGGAGAAGGTGAAGCGCATTGTCAAGGAATGCGAGCGCACCAACGAGAAGTTCACCGATCCGGATTTCGACATCGAGGGCGACTTTTACATCCAGAACTGTCTTCACGGACTCACCCATGACGCTGACCTAGAGGAATTCTACGGCGAGCTCCAAGAACTGTACGACCTAGGAGCCGCCAAAAAGGGCGCCAAGTCTCGGTCTCGCGGAGCTCCTCGCAGTGCCGAAGATGCCCTCGAATCACCGGCACCCGAAGATTCGAAAGGCCGTGAGGGCGTTAAGGCCGGTTGGCGTGAAACCTTCTCCCCCGGCTCCGTCCATCGCCTCGACTGGATCTTTGAATCACCCCAGTGGACCAAGGACGGCTACTCGTCGTCTGACATCAAGCAGGGCTGTGACGGCGACTGCTGGTGGCTGGCTGCCGTGGCCACCATCGCCCACCGGAAGGATCTCATGGACAAGGTCTGCGTTGCCCGCGACGAGGAAGTCGGCGTCTACGGCTTCGTCTTCTTCAAGGACGGCGAGTGGATCAGCACCGTGGTCGATGACAACCTCTACCTGACGGAAGAGGACTACAGGTATTACTACGACGAGTACGACCCAACGGGGAAGAAGGGGCGTAAGCACCGGAAAGACAAACAGACGGGGTCTGAGGCCCTCTACTTTTCTCAGTGCTCTGATCCGAACGAGACCTGGCTGCCCCTCCTGGAGAAGGCATATGCCAAAGTCCACGGCGACTACGAAGCCATTTCTGGCGGCTGGCCGGGCGAGGGCGTCGAAGACATGACGGGTGGCGTGTCTGCCATGTTGCAGTCGAACAGAGTGCTGCGGAAGGACAAGCTGTGGAAGGAGCTGGTGAATTCGAATGGCGACTTCGTCTTCTCGTGCTCTGCTCACGGCTATGCCCCTACGAGAGGCAGTATGGCCAACGGCCATGCGTATTCCATCCTGAAGGCCACAGAGGAGGTTGATGAGGATGGCAGGAAGGTCAGATTGGTGAAGATCCGAAACCCCTGGGGTGAGCGGACGCCGTCGGGAACTGGCGAGTGGGATGGGCCTTGGTCGGACGGATCTAAGGAATGGACGCCCTATTGGTATGTTACTCCCAGACTTGAGCGTTTGCCGTCGAGATAATCACATTGCTATAACATAGCAGAAGCTGACAAAACACCGTGCTCTATAGGCTCAAGAAACTCGACCACAAGTTCGGTGACGACGGCGAGTTCTGGATGTCGTATCAAGACATGCTGGATAACTTTCTGTATCTCTATCGCACTCGTCTCTTCGATGACAAATGGACGGTTGTTCAGCAATGGACCACTGTTACGGTTGGCTGGATTGCCGGGTACCTGAACAAGAAGTTTGTCATTGAAATCAAGAAGGGAGGAACTGTGGTGATTGTGCTGAGCCAGGTTCGTAACCCTTTCTCTAATGCATGCCGGCTGTTCCTTATGCTGACAGTTCTTCCTAGCTCGATGAGCGCTACTTCCAAGGCCTTGAAGGACAGTACAGGTTCATCCTCCACTTCGTTCTACAGGACGAGGACGGAAAGGAGCAGCTCTGCCGCGTGCGTCCTACCCTTGACTGGAGTTCCCGATCGGTCAGCTGCGAGCTCGATCTCGAGCCCGGGCGCTACGAAGTCCTGCCCAGGATCACGGTCGAACGAGATACCAGCCAGCGTATGGTTGAGGATGTCGTCACCCGGTGGTATGTAAACACCCTGGCCTAACTCCTTTGAAAAAAAAAAACTGCTTGTAAACTAACCATGACTTGCAACAGGGCCGAGGACAACCCTACCAAGCTCCGCCAAATCGGCATGCAATATGATCTCGCCCACGCCAAGGGCGGCGTTCCCGATGAGGACGAGATCATCACCCAGAGAAAGGAAGAGAAGAAGAAGAAGGAGGAGAAGAAGAAGGCCAAGGCCAGGAAAGAAAAGGAGCGCAGAGAGAAGAGGAAGCAGAAGCAGGTGCAGATCACCATCAACGTGCCTGAAGGTTCTACCGTGGACACTTCCAACAACATGGAGGCTGATAAGAAGGAGGAAAAGGAGACAGAGGAGAAGAAGGAGGAAGAGGAGAAGTTTGAAGATGCCGTGGAGGAGAAGCCCAAGGATGATGAGAAGAAGGATGAGAAGAAGAAAGAGGAACCAAAGAAGGTAAGTGCCCCTTCATCATCATCCAAGAGCGCCGCAGACGCTGCCGCTGGTGAAGGAAAGAAGACTGAGAAGGAGAAGGTCGGTGAAAAGAAGGAAGATACTGCTGCTGTAGAGGAGAAGAAGATTGAGGAGAAGCCCGCAGAGGAGGAGAAGAAGAAGAAGGAGGAGGGAGAAAAGGCAGTTGCTGAGGAGAAGACGGCGCGGGCACCGGCGGCTGAAGAGGTCGAGGAAGACCTATCTGAAGACGAGGAAGAGGAAGAAGAGGAGCCCAAGATCGAGTATGAGGAGGGCAAGATCCCATGGAACGCCGTCTGCGTCGTTGGCCTTAGGGTGTACGCTCAGGATCCCGATGTCACGGTCACGCTGGCGACTCCGAGCACTGCTGAGGAGGGGGCTAGTCTTGTAATGGATCAGCATGCTGTTGGGGCTACTATTTGAGGGCGAGGATCGTGAGCTGGGAGGTTGGTTCGAGAACTTGCTTGGGGAATCTGAAAAATATGTAGTTGGCCGTGGCGATGTAAGGCAGAATCGACATGTCTTTTCAGAGGGTTCTTGGTTCACATAGGAATTGCTGGATGTGACGGTGTTACGTGATTTATAGTGCACTAACATACCAAGCGGACGATAAGCGGGTACAATGTTAGTGAGCATGAAAGTCCTTAACTGATCGAGTCCTCTTCACGATGTTGCCATCTGACCACCAAACTCTGCCGTCCGGTCGAGTTAATCACGTTACTGCCTGTTGTGTTTTAGATTTGTCTCCGAAAATATTCCATTTATCTGTATGCCTGGTTGTTCATGGTGAAGAGAGCTCATGGCGGAACTTGAACATCATTGGCAGAGTCAACCAATATTGACGTTGAACTAAAGTTGGGCAAGGTTCGCGGGGTTGTGTTGGCTATCAAGGTTCCCCTGCAGGGTATCGCTAGCGCAGGGGCACGATAGTAGCATTATCAGGCCTAGGACCCTGTAAGATAGGGTAGACATCACGAACCAAGAATAGGGAATCCATTGAGGGCTCTTCATGTCAGAGAAGACAAGCCGACCCTCCATCCTATTCCGTCTCGATGATCCTAAACTCATGAATCATGGCAAAGCGACCGGTTATACGCCACGTGACGGCTTCGGACAACAGGCTCTTTATTGTCTTTCGGGTACCTGGCTTAACATCCACTGATAAACGCGGATGACCTCGGTTGACGTCTGGCCCCAGCATTCGTTCAGTCCCCTATCGCCTTATCGGTTATCGGGCCTGGGGCTGTACTACCTTGCGTCGCGCGCTCTTCGGCCTCGACCTTCATCCTCCCGCCATCACTAACCATCGCCCTTCAGAAACTACAGTGTCGCCGTGTAAGACTGGACAATTCCGTAGTCATCTGCAGCGGCTGACCTGGGCCATGGATAGTTACCGATACTAATTACAATCTATCCGTGCTGTTTCTTTTCTCCTCCAGATCCTCCGAGCCCCTCCCTCCATCTCCGCAACAACATGATTCTTGGAAAGTGGTGACCGCCTCGACCAACGACACCTGCCCACCCCACACCTACAACCATTGAACAAAGTCTATATATATATATATACCTTTATTCTCCAATTGCTTCCAACTCCCTCGAACAATTTGCGCCGTGATACCCATCTCTTCTCCGATCTTCAACAATCAACAAACACTATCGACTGGAACAACAGGCCTCAGGCGGATGAATGACGACAAAATCAGCTTCTCTTCACAAAAATAAAGAAACCTGACTTCGCCAATGTCATTCGAAATGCCGCCGGCGAATACACCTGAAGAAGGAGTAGCAGCTCTTACGACCTCCTCGAGAGCTGACGCACGCCGGATCTTCGGCTCCGGGGTCCCCTCTACTATTTTCGATTATCCTGCCTCGTCCTCGGGCGGCTCCAGACGCAGCTCAGTTGCTGATTACGACCCGTATCAAATCCCTTCACGGGGTCATACGCAAGATCAGACTGAATCTGGGATAGACTACCAGGCGCTCGATTATGCCCAGCAGGTCGACGAGGCTTTGCTATGTCCCATCTGCCACACGCCCTTCTTCATGCCCATGACGACGAAGACGTGCGGCCACACCTTTTGCGCCTCGTGCCTCGACCGCGCTCTCGAGACCCAGCACGTATGCCCCATTGACCGCCGACCCCTCGAAATCAGCCGAGACATTAGCCAGACCCGAACCCGCGTGATACTCGACCAGCTCGACCGTCTCAAAGTCAAGTGCCCAAATAGCGGCTGCGATCACGTCTGCTCGCGGGAGCTCCTATACGCACACGTCGAACGTTATTGCGAACATACCCTTGTCCGCTGCCCAGACCCTCATTGCGACGAGACGATCTGCCGGAAAGACGCACGCCCCGAGAACGGGTGTCTACATCACGTTACGCTCTGTCCCTACTGCGAGATGGCCCTCACTTTCAACGACCTCGAGAGGCACTACGACCAAGAGTGTACGGGACAAGAAGCCGAGTGCCCCCACTGCGACGCCGTCGTCGTCCGCCACCGTCTGGCCAAACACATTGCGACGGACTGCTGCGAGATCGAGACACACTGCAAGTTCCAGAGCGCTGGGTGCAAACAGTTTACGCGGAGGAAAGATATCGAGGAACATCAGAAGGACGGGTGCGTCTATGAGGCGATTGCGAAGCTCATGCAGGCTCGGGAGGAAGACCACAAAATTATCAATGAGTTGAAGGGACGACTAGACGCTCTAGACGGACGGACACGGCACCTGGAAAGATATGGTGGTGGTGGCAGCAGTGGGGTACACGAGTCATCTGCATTCACCAGAGCAGCACCACCATCATCGGGCCTAACCGCCAATGCCCTCAACAACTTGAACCGTATGCAGCCGGCCACATCAGGCTATGCAGACGTCATTGAAGCCAATCAGAATATCACTTTGGACGACCTCTTCGAGACCTTTGAAAATGAAAACAACCACCACGATGACAGCAACTACAGTAGCCCACGAGCGGCAGCGGCAGCGATGGCGTCGGATGCATCGCCCGCCCCCGTGGCATACAACAGTCTCAGCGGGCCGTGGGAATCAGCCGAGGATTACATGCTCTCCCAGTTTGAAGCCATGGAGGCTAAGATTGAGGATCTGCGGAAGATGATGGTGGAGCTGGACGGGAGACACACAATGAGGCTGGTCAACGATTCGATGCGGATGAACGAGCAGATTGCCGAGCTGGGAAGCAAAGTAGGGGTATTGGGGATGCATACTACGTGGTTGATGAGTATGCAGAGGCAAAGTCGCGGGCAGCAGAGTGGTGCTGGGTCGACGCCCGGTAATGCGAGGTCAAATATTTCTGGTACTGGTGGTGGCGGTACTGGTGGTGGCAGTGGTACCGCTGGTAATAATGAGGAGGGAAGAGGCAGGACGAGTACGACGACGGCTGGTGGTTCCGGCTCGTCGAGGACGGCGACGCAGACTCAGCAGGATAACAGGAATCGTGATGGAGAGGGTGCGAGAGGGAGGTATCTGAATACCAGTGAGATCCCGCCGGTGAGGAGGAGTAGTGTGGGGAGAGGTGAGAATCCACCTCGACTGTGATGGATGTTTGGGTTTACTTCCTAGGGCGGTCACTGGGTCATACGCCTGTGTTACTATACCTCAGTATCGAGCTTCCCAAATGGAATGGACTGGATGGTTGTCGGTTTTTGTCGGAGTGGGATATATACTATGATGTTCTGAGGGAGAAAGCAATGGGTATGCATAGTTTCGGATGCTGGCGTTTGGGAATGGATCGGAAAGCACAAAGAGGTAGTCTTGTTGCACATCGGGCCATGGTCTGTAGGCCTAACTGAGGATATTGTACGAAACAAAATCAAATCTTTACATCGGGATTTCTTCCACCATTGAAAGGGTCAGGGGGAACGAAGAGAAGGGCTCCAGGGTCAAGGCCTGTATTCCATGGTATCTTGGAAAAGACAGCTTGAAAATATCTTGAATGCTTGACTTAGCTCCCAGTAGTTGTCTTGTTCATGCAGGCCCAGAAAGGATCACATCTCCCGTCTTGAAGAGTGGTGAAGTGTAAGAAAGACAGTCATATCGGCGTTGTAAGCAATGACAGTGTTCTGTATTTACAGCGAAGGAAAAGTGAAACGATACTTCAAAGACACTTCACGTCTAAATGACTTCCACATCAACGTTATAATTCTTGGGGTTTCTTCTATTAGAAGCGCCAGGGAAGAATTGGTAAGCATGTCCATGTCATTCAGTTCGTTTCTACCTAGTGTTGAGGTTGCCTAGAAGTAGGGATTGCGGCCATCCGATGCCCCTGGCGCCTGCAGTGGATGATGTCCCACCAAGTGCGAACTCCCGCACCGCCAAAACACCACCTGTGACGTCCCGAAATACCCCGCCATCTGCCATCCATTCTAGAACTGCAGGAGCTCCATGCAGGGCTTGTTCGGGGCAGGCAGGCTCCACGTCACGTTCACAGACATCAACGTAATCTTGTCAGCGCAAAAGGTGCATGAGAATCGCTACTTCCTC
This sequence comes from Neurospora terricola FGSC 1889, assembly GCA_009805285.1. NCBI lineage: Eukaryota > Fungi > Ascomycota > Sordariomycetes > Sordariales > Sordariaceae > Neurospora > Neurospora terricola. The sequence goes on along the minus strand of RANZ01000054.1, from coordinate 11,398 downwards.
CCGATCACTATCCGAGGGCTTTCCGCTAGAGTCTGCTAGAGTCATTCCCCTATTCCTACCCAACTTCGGCAACTGCGCTATCACATACTATCGCAGCTAGCTCGAGGGCGAAGTACCAACTTCGACCATCTGCAGCCACAGACAACCTCCAGCTTCGGCAATCACCATCACCATCCTCCTTTTCGTCCTTCGCCTCAACCTCCCATCGTATCCAGCTTTGCGTCGTCACCACCAGCCTGAGCCCTGCTTCTCTTACGCCCTCTCCATCACCTTAATCACGATATCCGTATTCCCATTAATTCCTTTTCTCTTCGCCTAACGACCGACGAGATGGATCCGAATCAGCAACAGCCGGCGGCCACGCCGGACGCGCCTGATAAAGAGACGATGGACCAGATCCGTGCCCGACGACTGGCTAAGCTTGGTGGCCCCAGTACCGCTTCTGCTACATCGCCAGCTGCGTCCTCCTCCTCAACGCCTCAACCCGGCACAGCCTCGCTGAACCCGGGGAGGGCAGAACCCTCTCCCGCTGCTGCGGCGGCGGCGGCGAGTTCGTCAAAGATCGCAGACAAGACACCGCAAAGTCAGCCCAGGTCGATAATCAAACCGGCCTCACGAGATGTGCCAGAGCCACCACCAGGTAGTTCCGCTTCCCGAAAGAGAGAAAGATCCCTTTCAAATATTGATGATATTCCATGCCCACCAGCACCGCGAAAGCAATACAGGGAACAGACGTTCGAGGAATGGACCGACAAGCTACTCACCAGCATCCTTCGCGTTTCTCTCGATCCGAGCCAGACCTTCGATAGCAGTGGGCATAACTTGACCTATCTGCCAGAACTCAGCCAAGAAATTCGGGGCGAGGGCCAGGAGCCCTTGCTGTCGATGGACAGATTTCAAGAGGCCGTTATGGAGGCCGGAAGCCTCTATCCTCAGCACAAGCCCCTGTTCGAATACTTCCTGGCATGCTGGAAGCGGGTAACTAGGTTCAGGATCTTGAGGGCGTCGACTCCCGAGAAGGAAGAGGCACTCAAGGAGGCCAAGCGCTTGTGCTTCTCCAACTGCATCTTCGCCGTTACCATGCCCGAGATGTTTGGGTATTTATCTCCCGTGTCCTCTCTACACTTTGCTCTAGCTGACATGATCCGAATTTGAAAAGCCGAGAATCGAACCCAAAGCACGACACCCTGGTACCCTACATCTTGGAGGGCGTCGGGAAGGAAGAAGGCCTTGACATCGAGTTCTATAACGAGGCCATGACGCGGATCGAGGACGACGATAGCATCGTGCCTCTCTTCACAAAGGCTATGGTGGAGATCAGCACTGCGCTGTCTACCAAAAACATGAATGGGGATTACCAGCCACACGTCCAGGTGAGTTTTACAAGCAACCTGAACGAATCGGGCTGAGTATTGACGTTGGAACCTCGCAGGCCCTCTTCACATACTCGAGATATCCGCCTCTTTTGAACGCTTTGGCAGAACACTCTACTTTCCTCATGGCGCAATCAGCCCCCAACATTGAACGGTTCACGCTGCTCGGTCCTTTCTTCCGTTTGTCGCCCTTACACCCAGAGGCGGCCAGTTACGACTTTGCCTCACCGAGGACTCTTGACAAGGGCCGAATTGGCACAACCCAACAATCATTACAAATGACCTTGGCTGCCCATCAGGAACACTTGACGACGATAACTAATGCTTTCATACGAGCAAGTATTAGCTCGAGAAACAAGCTGCTGGACTGGTTCGCCTACATCTTGAATGTCAACCACAAGCGCACAGCCACTTACGTCGACCCTAAGACGGTTTCCTCAGACGGCTTCATGGTCAATGTCACCGTCGTCCTCGACAATCTATGCAAGCCCTTCATGGATAACTCCTTTACGAAGATTGACCGTATTCAGGTCGACTACTTCAGGCGGAATCCTAGACTGGACATCAAGGATGAGACCAAGCTCAACGCTGACCAGGAGCACTCGGACGCGTTTTACTCTGCAAAGCTCGAAGGGGAGAACAACTTCATTACAGAGGTCTTCTTCCTCGCTTTGGCGGCACATCAGTATGGCACCGAAGCCACTCAAAACAAGCTCAAGGACCTTGACAAGCAAATCAAACATATCGAAAAGAACTTGGCACTCATGGAGGCCGAGCGACCCAAACTGCGGCCGGACCAGGTCCCTATGCTGGAGGCGGCGCAGAAGAGACACATCAAGCTTTTGGAGAGCGCCATGTCGTCCAAATTTGCCATCGAAGGCATCATGACCGACAAGACGATGCAAACGCGGTCACTACAGTTCATGAAGTACACCATTGTCTGGCTGCTGCGAGTAGCCAGTCAGTCCGACTACGTCCCATGGAAGAAAATCAGCCTTCCGCTGCCTGCAACCCAGCCAGAGGCTTTCAGGTGTCTTCCCGAGTATGCCTTGCAGGTAATTGTTGATAACTTGAAGTTCACCTTCCGTCATAGGCCAGAGGTTATGGTCTCGGCCATTGGTGACGAGGTCGTTGCTCTATGCATAACGTTTTTGGAGTCATCCGAGTACATCAAGAACCCGTACTTGAAATCGTCGTTGGTTACCCTCCTTTATCATGGCACCTGGCCGGCATACCATCTTAAGAAGGGCATTCTTGGCGACATCCTTACCGGTACTAAGTTCGCAAATGACTACCTGCTACATGCTTTGATGAAGTACTATTGTGAGTGCGAGTCTAACGGTACGAGCTCTGCGTTCTACGACAAGTTCAATATACGTTTTGAGATCTTCCAGGTTATCAAGTGCGTTTGGTCCAATGATCATTACAAGAAACAGTTGACGGAGTCCAGCAGGTAAGTATATGCTTTATCCTACGATCCCTGATGAATTTGACTAACTCGACCTAGGGTGGACCGCGACTTCTTCGTTCGTTTTGTCAACCTTCTCATGAACGACGCAACCTACGTTCTAGATGAAGCCTTGAGCAACTTCCCCAAGATCCACGACTTCCAGCAAAAGCTTAGGGACCTTAACCTTTCGCAAGAGGATCGCGAAAAGATTGAGAGCGACTTACACGACACGGAAAACAAGGCCAGTTCCTACATGCAGCTTGCGAACGAGACAGTCGGCATGATGAAGCTCTTCACCCAGACCCTGGCTGAGTCCTTCACCATGCCTGAAATCGTCCACCGCTTGGCCGGTATGCTCGACTTCAACCTTGATCTCCTCACCGGTCCTAAAAGCCGGACGTTGAAGGTTGAAAACCCCGACAAGTATGGATTCAACCCCAAGATTCTGCTACCGCAGCTCGTGGACATCTACCTGAACTTGGGATCCTCGCCCGCCTTTGTCGAGGCTGTTGCCGCAGACGGCAGATCTTACAAGCCTGAGACCATGGCGGCTGCTACCAACATTCTTCGCTCGAAGGCACTCAAGGATCCTGCGGATATGCACGCGTGGGAGGTGTTGTGCAAGAGCTTCGAAGAGGCCAAGGTCATCGTCGACCAGGCTGACCTCGACTTTGGCGACGCACCGTCCGAGTTCGAAGATCCCATCATGGGCGACTTGATGAAGGACCCGGTGATCCTACCCAGCAAGCACGTTGTCGACCGCTCGACTATCGTGCAGCACTTGCTCAGTGACCCGAAGGACCCGTTCACGAGACAGCCCATGACTATTGATGATGTCGTTCCGGATACGGAACTGAAGGCTAAGATTGAGAAGTGGATGGAGGAAAGGAGGGCAGAGATCCGCGGTAAGGTCGAGGGAGTCACGCCTGCTGCTGATGATATTGCTGGTGCGGCGGCGACGGGCGGAGATGCTATGGACACTACCGAGTAAGGGGGGTATGGTGGACATATGTGTTGGGGGTAATTACCTACATAGACGCATTTTGGGCATGATATGAATCATCAGCGTAACAAGAAATAGGACTATAGGAGGAATACAAGAAGCGTAAATATCATTGTTATTGAATTTGGGTTTTACAGTCCAATACTGGTTTGATTGTTAGCTCGAGATCTCGGGTGTCAACTTCCCTAGGCGTTTTCATACTGTGAATATGCCTTTTCCAAACTAAAATACACCGTATTGGATCTTGTTGATGCCTTTTAGATCCGTACCTAGCCATTCATTTAATCCTTGAAAGGTTTAGGACAATTCGGAAGACATTTCGTCTAGTATACTAGGAATAAGTACCAAGCTAACAAACAAACCAGCACTAGATTGTACTGGGGATTTATGACTGATCATCCTGAAAACAAGGATGGGAACAGGGTCATTCGAGGCAATGAATGGAAAAAAGTGGTGGGGTTACATCAAGGTCGTACACTTCATACACTACAGGTATTGGCTTTGAGAACTCCCACCAGCGTACAAATAACATGAGCGTATATTGAGCAGGAGAAAAGAATCTCCCGTCCTTGACTCGAGGTGGCCGGTTTGTAAGCACACCTCAACGGCCCGATTCAGTCACCTTATCACCGACGGACAGTAATACGAACTTGATGTTTCGAAGCCAAATCCAAAAATCCCGATCTGAAGCTGTATTGTTGTAAAGAGTAGACGGCGTTAAACACGTTCGGAGTTAATAGCTGCCATATCACACACCCTGCCCTCTCGCTCACCGTAGTACCTCGGTGCAAAAAGTAGCGAGCGCATTCCAAACAGGGGCATCAATGACGTTTTCCCCACGCCAAAAACTTTATGACTCCACATTGCTTGGGCGAGCCACGGGCGAGCTTAGCAATTGCTTGGGAGGGGGGTATGGCGGGGCTCCTGGGCTAGTACAGTTCACATATCCGCCCGGGAAAGTTCGAAATCGCAGGGGGAGCCAGGGAAGCGTCGACTGAATCGGAATCGAAATGGGATGGGAGACGAAACGGGAGACGGTTGAATCGGGTTTAGAATGGAGATTGCGAGATGTAAATGGAGATTGGGGGATGATGCTACGTGGGGTTCAACTCGAGCAGATCCGAGTGCGGGGAGCTCGGGATTGTATAAGAGGGATGAATGCCCCGTAGAGTGGGAGGGGGATCGTCGTTGTTGTGCTTTTGTTCTTTCTGCAATAGACATCAGTTTGCGATTCTCTTTCTTACCTTACACTTCGTGATACCCTCTGACTTCTGTTTCCTACGTTTCATACACCAAAAGACAAAATGACCAAGGTTCTGTTGACTGGTGAGTTTCCTCTTTCTCTCTCTCCATTGAAGACAATCTTTGTGTGAATTGTGAATTGCGGATTGCTAACCGTTCGTGATGTCTTTACAGGTGGCTCGGGCTTCATTGCTGGTATGTGCGAACTATGATACCTATGATACCTTATCACGACTTTAAACTAGGGAGACGGATGTGTACACTATCGGCCATGCGCGGAACAATCGCAAGAGGAGGGATACACTACGGACGAACATACAGAAGTTGGGATGCAGAAGAGTAATGGATGGATGCTAACGACTTCAATGAATAGCCCACGTCCTCGAGCAGCTCCTCGCCAAGGGCCACACCGTCGTCACCACCGTCCGGTCCGAGGACAAGGCGCAAAAGATCCGCGAGGCCTATCCCGACAAGGCCAGCAGCGGCGAGCTCAAGGTCGTAATTGTTCCCGACATCGCCAAGCTCGATGCTTTCGATGAGGTTGTGAAGGAGCCTGGTCTCGAGGTTGTCTTGCACACTGCTTCGCCTTTCCACTTCAAGTTTCGTAAGTGACTCCCTGTCTCCTACCTACTCAACAAGCTGTGCGAAGAGGAATTGCTAACAACCCCCCAAAGAGGACCCCAAGACCGAACTCATCGACCCCGCCGTCAACGGCACAACGGGCATCCTCAAAGCCCTCGCCCGCTCCGCGCCCACCGTCCGGCGCGTCGTCATCACCTCCTCCTTCGCCGCCATCATGGACGAGGACAAGATCACGGACCCCAACCACACCTTCAGCGAAGCCTCGTGGAACCCCGTCACCATCGACGACATCCACCGCCACCCCGCGACCGCCTACCGGGCCTCCAAGACGCTCGCCGAGAAGGCCGCCTGGGATTTCGTCAAGGATCCCGCTAATAATGTTAAGTTCGACCTGGCCACCATCAACCCGCCCATGGTCTTCGGCCCCGTCGTCCACCACCTCGCCAGCCTGAGCAGCATCAACACCAGCAACGAGCGCATTGTGGATTTGCTGCAGGGTAAGTGGAAGGAGGGCGTGCCTTCCACCGGTGCCGCCACCATCTGGATTGATGTCCGTGACGTGGCGAGGGCGCATATTCGCGCTGGGTTGGAGGTTCCCGAGGCGGGTGGGAAGAGATTGTTTACCACCGCTGGCACGTTCAGCAATAGCGAGATTGCGGAGAATGTGCGCAAGAATTTCCCCGAGTATGGGGATAAGTTGCCGGAGGGAGAGGCGCTCAAGAGCGGCGAGTTGCCGCCGGATGATAAGCGGTTTAAGATCGATAATAAGGCGACGAATGAGTTGCTGAAGATTGACTTTATTAGTGTGGAGCAGATGGTTGTTGATACGGTTAGGAGTTTAAAGGAGCATGGTGCGTGAGGAAGTTGGGTTGGTAGAAGAAATAGTTAAAGAAGATTTGGGATACGAACCTGGGTGTAATTTCTGTCATCCAAGGTGTGATCCTTTCACTCGTCCTCGTCAATGTCCATATTGGCCTCGGGCACTTTCCTCTTCCGAGGTGTCGCGGTGGTGCTAACAGAGGGGTTCTCCAACGCCTTGATCTTCCTGAGAATCCCCTGTTTCCAAATCGCATACTCCCTCTGCTTGCGTTCACCCAGGTAATCATACCGGTCCTGGAACATGCTATCCCCCTGCCCAACGCGGACAAGTTCAACCTTATTTGCCCCCTGCCCATCCTCCGCCGCATCATCATAATCCTCCCTCTCCAACACCGTCCTCGCCAAATCCTCCACACCAGCAGCCCAATCCATCTCCAACCACCCTTCCCTACCAATATGCAGCGTAGCGATATCCAGATCCTTCAACCTCACACCATCCCCCACCCACCCCTCCCACACCTTCTCCTCCTCCTGCTCCTCTTCTTCCCTCCCATTGCCCACCTTAACAGCCACCTTGACATTCTCCCTCGCCTTCTTCAGCGCCGCCGCGACCTTCTTTCTCATCGCCACGTACTCACCCTCATCAATATCCGACCCGGGCCAGGTGACTCCGCGCCAAACAAACAGGTAGAGCGCTCCCAACAGTGACACCAAGTTGGCGTTCACCCACTCGTCCTCCGTTCGCTGTCCGCGAGGGGCAACGATGGATTCAACGCCTGACATCACCACCGGCCCTATGTGCGTGGGACCAAGTTCTTTGAGTAAAAAGCGGAGGGTGGGTTTCATCCAGCCTGGTAGCCCTCCTCCACCATCACCCCCTCCTGAGTTCCCATCTTTGCGAGGGAATAAAGTCCCGCGGAATTGATGAAGGGGTTTTTCTTTCCCTTTCCCAGCAGTGCCGGGAGTTGTTCTAGTGCCAGTTGCAGCTGATCGGGTACTCCTCGCGCTCCGTCCTGCCGAGGGAGAAGCAGTGAGGTCATCGCGATTGGCTTGGTCACGGAGTCGGGAGGTAGGGGTGTTGATTGTCCGTTGGCTGCGTGGGGTGGTGGCGGTCGGTTCTGATTTTCTGGGGGTTCCACCGCCGCGGCCAGGGGTCGAAGAGGTGGAGGGGAGGATGTTGGAGAGGTGGGAGTAGAGGCGTTTGTAGATGCGCGGAGGGATGGGGGGGCGGGGGTCGATGGGGGGGAGGTTGAGGGTTATTTTGAGTCTGTGGGTGTGTGTTAGTGATGGTTATTGCAGATAGTGATGAGGTGATGTTGAAGAGTAAGTGAGATTAAGTTTGGGATGGGTTAATGGGATGGAATGAGGTGAGGTGAGGTGAGATGTACCTGTCACATGCTAGGTGGGCACAGGCATAAGTGCGTGCGATCTCTTCTTCGGCTTTGAGGGTGCTTGCACGATGGCGGGATTGGGCGAGGAGTGAGCTGGCGAGGTCGAGGAGTGGTTGTGGGAGAGTCGTGCTGTGGGTTGGTAAGAGTGATAAGAGCGCCTGTTCGATAGAGCGATTCATCTTGGCTTCTCACTTCAGGAGGTGATTTGTTTACTTGTTTTCCCGAATTAGTGATGGTGGTGGTGATATGAGAAGCGAGTTTGGTTCTGAAGTAATGGTTGTATTTGTACTCTTGGTAGGCTATGTTTCGAACCAAAAATGTGTATGAATTGTTTATCATGAAGTCCATGAGCCTCTCAATCATAAAGTGAACAAACAGACGGACTTCGTGACGCGACGAGACTCTTCGTGTCAAACGCCAAGTCACGTGTAAGGACTCCGCTGTCGGCCCATTTGTTAGTGCTAGGTAACTAAGAACTACGTAACGTTGTGGAGCAATATGCGCACCGAGCTTTTAGTGTAGCAGTGCGGAAGGCCAGATGTCCAAAGTGGCAAGAACACTGACAGCGACTGACTCTGTGCTACAGAAAAAGGTAAAACCCGGGGTCCGGTTGCCACCTGTCGAGGCGGCATCAAGGCGGCACTGTGGCCATTGATCAGCTAATCAAGCCACTTGCTCAACAAGTTCCGTCCTCCGCCGCGTCCAAGTGGCAGTTCCGTTCAGTTGCATCAATCACTGCAGTCTGCCACTGACTGGCACTGACACTGTCACTTCCACAACCAACACTCGGTCATTGTGAGATATCCGCTCCTTCGCATCTGTCGCAAACAGAGAGAGTGGGTGCAAACAAACCACCATGGCTTTCCACGCAAGTGGGCTGCCGGTAAGTCTTGCGCAATCCGTCTTTTATGTAGTTACCGTCAACTTGAAGCTGACCCCTCCGCCCCTGCTAGACCATCGCGGCGGCAACCACAGAGTTGTGGCCATCCATCGCGACAACCCTGACCGTTCCCTTCAGGTTACCGACGTCCCTTAAGGCGCAACAACATCCCCAAAGATCCCTCGACTCTCGCAGCTCGACAGTATCCTCGAACGCCTCCCGCAAGCTTACTAGCTCCCCCGCGCCCGAAGCTTCAAACTCCTCGGCGCTGCCCGCCTTCCTGAGAACTGCGCCTCTACCGCAGACCGTCTTCCCTCAGGGTCTAGCAAATGCTGGGCCTACAAACATCTTTTCGGAAATCTCCAGCATGTCTTCCCGCCAGCTCGCTATGGCGAACCCCCTCTTCCGGCGCTCGTTCTCGGCGCTCATGTCGAGGCCCCTGGGCACTGTCAATACCCTCCGGTCCATGAGCACCTACCAGTCCGGTCGCATTCCGTCTTTCCGCTCGCCAGTACACTCTCCTCTCGGTTTCACTCTCCAGGTCCGCAACTTTGGAAACGGTGGTCTTTCGCACAGCCTCCTGGCTGCTCGCGAGGCCGCTGCCAACCAGTTCCCAACCAGCGCCGGTGCTCAGTACGCTTTCTACCAGGCTCTTCTTAAGGCGAACATGCCTGCTATCATTATCGAGAGATATCAGTCTGGACGCTTCGCTACTAACGAGCAGGTAGACCAGATCTACCAGCAAGCCCTTGCCATGTCTACCGGTCAACCCTTCACGCCTGCGAACAACAGCGCCGATAACACCGGCTATCACCCCTCCGGTTTCACCGCTAGCCAGATCCATGCCGCTGGTACTGCCGCCGCTGCGCAGCATACTGGTGGAAACATGGCCATGGTCAAGCCGATCGCTGCTGGTGCCAAGACAGGTCCTCTGCATATCGTGGTTGATGAAAGTTTCGGAAGCGCTGCCCTGAGATGGGTCAAGTTTCTCATGTGGTTCACTCTCTTCACGTATCTCAGCATGGTCGTCATCACTATGGTCTTTGAGGGCTTGAGCAGCATCAAGCGCCCCGGTGGCAAGCTCGAGGCCAACGAGGTCAAGCCCGAGAACCAGAAGGCTCGCTTCGCTGATGTCCACGGTTGCGACGAGGCCAAGGAAGAGCTTCAGGAACTCATTGACTTCTTGCGCAACCCCGAGAAATACTCGACTCTTGGTGGCAAGCTTCCCAAGGGCGTGTTGCTCGTTGGACCCCCCGGTACTGGTAAAACTCTTCTGGCTCGTGCTGTCGCTGGCGAAGCTGGCGTGCCCTTCTTCAACATGTCTGGTTCTGAATTCGAAGAGGTCTACGTCGGCGTTGGCGCAAAGCGTGTTCGTGATCTCTTTGCTGCCGCCAAGGCCAAGGCTCCCTCAATTGTTTTCATCGACGAACTTGACGCTATTGGTGGCAGGCGTAACTCCAGGGACGCTACCTACGTACGTCAGACTCTCAACCAGCTTCTTACCGAGTTGGACGGTTTCGAGCAAAACAGTGGTGTGATCATCATCGGCGCTACCAACTTCCCCGAGTCTCTTGATAAGGCGCTTACCCGCCCCGGCCGCTTCGATCGCAATGTTATGGTCTCTCTTCCCGATGTCCGCGGCCGCATGGCCATTCTCAAGCACCACGCCAAGCGCATCAAGGCTGCTGCCGATGTCAACCTGGAGGCCATTGCTTCCAGGACTTCTGGTCTTTCTGGTGCCGAGCTGGAGAACATTGTCAACCAGGCTGCTATTCACGCCAGCAAGTTGAAGGCTCAGGCTGTTACTCAAAAGGATTTCGAATGGGCAAAGGACAAGGTCATCATGGGTGCTGAGAAGCGTAGTATGGTTATCACAGCCAAGGAAAAAGAGATGACTGCCTATCATGAGGCTGGCCACGCCCTCGTCGGATATTACGCCAAGGATAGCGCAAGCTCGCTTTACAAGGTCACCATTCTCCCACGTGGTCAGACCCTTGGCCACACTGCCTACCTTCCTGAGATGGACAAGCACTCGTTCACTGTCAGGGATTACTTGGGCATGATTGACCGTGCCATGGGCGGCAAGGTCGCTGAGGAGATTGTCTACGGTAACGAGCTTGTGACTAGCGGTGTTAGCGCTGTACGTTCTCCCCCACTTCTATATATCATTGATGAGTCAACTAACACAGCATATAGGATCTTGACATGGCCACCAGAACCGCCTGGCAGATGGTTGCTCAGCTCGGCATGTCTGAGAAGCTCGGCCCCGTCGAGTACCTCCGCAAGTACAACCAGTTGAGCTCCGAGACGAGGGCGATGGTTGAATCCGAGGTCAAGAGAGTTCTGGACGAGTCCTACGAGCGTGCGCGTAACCTGCTCACCTCCAAAAGGAAGGAACTCGACTTCTTGGCCAAGGCGCTCGTCGAGTACGAGACGCTGGACAAGATGGAGGTCGAGAGGGTGATTCGGGGAGAGAAGTTGAAGGATCGCATCTCGGTGCCGCCAGGGCCCATGTCCATCCCCAAGCCCAGCGACACCCTGGAGCCGGGCTTGGGGATGGACATGGGCCCTGGCGGCACCGAGATGCGATCCTTCAACTTCTCTCCCCGAATCACCCTCTCGACCTCCATCTTGTCCAGCGTCTCGTACTCGACGAGC
>RANZ01000555.1:0-21607 GCA_009805285.1 Neurospora terricola FGSC 1889 | reverse complement strand
GCCGAGGCCGGCGCGCAGGTTGTCGAGGCGCGAGAGCGAGCGGGCGAGATCCTGGTGCGAGGCAAGGACGGAGGATAAGCGGCTCGTCAGGGACGATTCGCGGGCGTGGAGGGCGGCGAGCGCGGCGCGGATGTCGGACGAGGACGAGGCGGTGCGTAGGGCSGCGAGGGCCGGGTCTGGTGCTGCTGTGTTCGGATCACTGCTTCCGCCATTTTGGGGATTGGTGATGCTCCTTATTGGCAGTGAAAGCGAGAGAGGTGCTGTTTTATCGTGGGATTTGTTCGTAGCATCGGCGGTGCTTAAGGAGGGATTCGTGATATTATTGCTGATGGCCGCACCAGTTGGGGTACCTCTAGCTGCTGTGGCTGCTGTACTTGTTGGAGCTGTGGAGGGCATCTTCGACGACGAAGCAGTGGTATCGACGCCATTGGAGAGGGCAGACATCGGTATTGCCGTGTGGACGCTGGCAACGCATCGCTGCTTTGCACTTGATGCCCTGCGTGGTGGTCGTGTGGGTTTGGGTTTCGGTGTTTCGAAGCTATAAAGGTGGTGAAGGACGTCGAGGCTCTAGCGGGAGGGACAGATGTCACTGCAGGCCGGGGCCCGGGGGACACCAGGGACGACAGGCGGTGATTGAGCCCCACTGCAGGGGCACCTACCGTGATCCCAGCACCGGCCACTTGACAATACCCCTGGATTTGGGAGACCGCGAGACACTTCATATGAAGCAGAAATGTCTACGTATGAACAAACACCAGATGTATCCTAATCTGACCATTCGAAGGTCGATGGTATATTACTATTTAACCCAATATCGTAGTGTATGTATGAGTTCATCATAAAAGCCTGGCACATGGTCACCTTTATACCATGCACCAACTCTAGTCTAAGACATCTTGCCCTTCTTTCTAACACCGGCCTTATACAGCCTGGCTGTAGTTAACACCCAGATGCCTTCTTCCCCCGTACTTCCACCACTTTCTAAGCTCATCAGCAAAGAAAACTGTACTGCACAGAAACATCAGATACACCAAATCAAGGAGCCCGAGCGCCTCGGTCTGGAACACTTCCTGCAGCCAGGGGAAGTAAATAACAAGCAACTGCCCTGCCAAGCTGAGTGATACGGCCCAGTTGAAAAGCGTATTCGAGAACAGCCCAATTTCACCGCGAAGGATTGATTTAGACTCCGACCGGCAGGCCAGGGCGTTGAACATGTCAAAGAGGACGAAGCAGGTGAAGGTCATGGTAGTGTCGCGACGGGTGACCTGTCCGTCCCCAAGCATTTCGTGCTTGTAAACCAGCATTGTACCGACCATAATGATGAAAGCTTGGGTAAGCACGCGGGTAATGAGAGGGTTGGTGAGAACTGCATCGCCTCTGCGGCGAGGAGGACGGTTCATGACGTCCTTGTCAACAGATTCAACACCCAGAGATTGCGCAGGAGGGCCGTCCATAATAATGTCTAGAAAAAGGGCTGTTAGTAAAGATCGATGGAACTAGGAATAAAGGGGGAGTCTTACTAATCCAAAGAATTTGCATGGCATTAAGAGGTGACTTGTAACCCAAGCAAGTGCAGAGAAGCACGAGAGACAACCCAGCAGCGCTTGTGCTGAGCTGGAATGTCAAGAAGTTCTGGATGTTGTTGAAGATGGCCTTGCCCTCCTCAATGGCATGAAGAATAGTAGAAAAGTCGTCGTCAGTCAGGATCATATCCGCCGCCTCCTTTGCAACATCAGTTCCGTGCCTGCCCATGGCAATACCGATATCAGCCTTCTTGAGAGCGGGAGCGTCGTTGACTCCGTCACCCGTCATGGCGACAATATCGCCACGGGACTGAAGAGCCTTGACAATCTTGAGCTTGTGGTCGGGGTTCGTGCGAGCGAAAATAGTGGTGTGGTCCATGGCCGCAGCCAGCTCTTCCTCCGTCATGGAATCAATCTCATCTCCGCGCAGGACAGATCTGACGCCCGACGTGTTGGCTGCGCCCTGAACCGGTGTGGCAACACTCATCCCAAGCTGTTTTCCAATCGCAACGGCCGTAGTCTCAGCATCACCCGTAATCATGATCACATTAACAGAGCCACGCATCAACTTCCTGATAGACCTTGAAACGCCGGGACGGGGCGGGTCACTCATGCCAACCAAACCGGCAAAGGTGAGACCCCTGTACTGTTCTTCGACAGTGCTCGTGGCAGGCGACTTGTTCTTGGCAGATCTGGTGACAGAACCGCTAGCAAAAGCCAAAACACGGAGACCTCGCGAGGCCATCTTCTCGGCGGCGTCAATCGCTTCCTGGCGTCTGTTGGCATCCATAACAAATTCCCGGCCATCCTTGGAAAGATAGGTATCGCAAGCATCAAGGACCTTGTCGATAGAACCCTTGACGTAGGCGAACTCCTTGTCCGATTTACCTCCTTCCGAACCGATAGTAACACCCATCCACTTGCGCTCGGAGCTGAAGGGAGTCTCGCTCACACGAGGTCCAATGGAGTCGCGAACATCGTGTTCCTTAAAGCGATCAAGCAAGTCGAGCATGGCAACGTCTGTGGGCTGGCCGACCCAGCGAGTATATGTGGATGGTGCATTCTTTCCTTGAGTAGAGGAGAGAACGGCGCGAGCCCCAGCACCGTTTTCGGTGTACTGCATAGCAAGACGGGCATTGTTGGCGATATTACCGATACGGAGGATTCTAAGGGTGGCGGGGTCGGGTTTGGTCTCGGTAGCTTCATCGTCAGAATCCACGTCCAAAGCGTCGTCGGTACCGAAAAACCACATCTTGACAGTAGTCATGTGGTTCATAGTCAAGGTTCCTAGTCACAGTTAGTTTTATGTCGCCTCATATCGAGTTTCATGTGGGCATACCGGTCTTGTCTGAGCACACAACATTTACAGATCCTAGAGTCTCAACCTTGGGCATCTTGCGCACGATGGCGTTGTGCTTTGCCATGCGGTGCACTCCCAAAGCAAGAGTAACAGTGACAATAATGGGTAGACCCTCGGGAATAGCCGCCACCGCCAAAGAAATGGAGATGGTGAAGATCTCGAGGAGCTTCTTTCCTTGCAGCCAGCCGACGAGAGAGATAAGACCAATAACGACAAAAGACATCTTGCTGAGCTGAGAGCCAAGGTCGTCCATGGACAGCTGCAGAGGCGAGCGAGGGCTTTCGGTTCCAGATACACTAGTCGCGATGGTACCAAAGTGCGTGTTTCCTCCCGTAGCAAAGACAACGCCTTGCCCATACCCGGACTTCACAAGTGTGCCCATGTATACAACGTTGGTCGAGTTGTCCTTGTCGGTGGCAGGACCAGGGGCTCCACGACGAGTTCGGGCTTCGGCAACGATTCTGACAGGCTCATTCTCTCCAGTAAGGTTGGAGGCGTCAACTGTGAGATCCGTAGCCTTGGTAACTCGGATGTCGGCAGGAATGCGATCACCGGTAGTGAACAAAACCAGATCTCCAGGCACAAGTTGCGCAGCCATGACCTTGGACGATTTCGCATCCAAAACATCTTCGGGCGGTGTAACTGAGCCAGCAACATCGCCAATGTCGGACGAATCGTCACCATCAACGGGCTTAGCCCCCGTGTGTTTCCGTACCAGGTGCGCATGGTTGGGGACCAGGTGGTTGAGTGCCTCGATAGACTTTTCGGAACGATATTCCTGAATAAAGCCCACGCTCACAACGATGGTGACGGCAACCGAGATACTGACGGCATCGTCGACATTTCCAACAAGTATAGACGCACCGGCAGAGGCGAGGAGAAGGAGGATCAAAGGTTCCTGGAACTGCTTAACGAATCGCAGCCAGAGAGGCTCGGGAGGGTCGTGGGGAATCTCGTTCGGACCGTAATCGTGCAGTCTCGAGAGGGCTTCGGCGGGAGTCAATCCGTGGGTAAGGGAGGTGTCGAGGTGGGTGGCGGCTTCGGCAGGGGTCATGTAGGAGAAATCGTCGGCCACGCCCTGTTTGCTCGTCTGTCAGCGTCCCGGACTGGCTCGGCGTGTCAATGTCACAATGGCATGGGGTTCGCAGCCTACTCTTGATTCAGCAGAGGTAATGCGGTGTCGCGGTGTATTACAGCCGGACCGCGACTGCTCGATTTCTTCGGGGGTCGCAAAGGTGCCCTGGCCGGGGGATTTTTGGTAAAAGGGAAGGACATCGTCATTGTCCTTCCGCCCACCGAGTCGGTCCATGATGGCGGAAACGGTTGTTGCCCGTGGGCGGTATTATGAGAAAGGCGGAGGGAAGACGCGGAAGTGAGGAACTAAAGGTAGTATGTAGTCTTAACAAGGCCCGGGCGCAAAGGGGCCCGAAAGGGATAGGAAATCCAAGCCGAACGTCATGCACAGCTGCAGCGGCAGCATCTACTTGCAGACGGTGGTCAAGGTCGAGGAATAAGGAGCGTCCGAAGGGGTAGGTGAAAAGAGAAAGGGCGGTTTACAACTAATACAGGCGAACAGAAAAGAAGATCATGGCGGCCCCTGAGAGTTGGAGACCGAAAGATTTTGGAAACGGCGTACGGGATGGATTAGCTGGTATTATATTTATCATATGGCTCCGGGCCTGTAATGGGTATGGGCACTCGTATGGGGGTTCCCTTTTTGCTGGATGGAGTTCGATCGAGGATCCAGACTCGCCAATTATCTAGACCGATCCGAGTGTCGCTGGGATGAGGTGGCGGGTACGTACTCTGTGCGGTGCTGTGCACTAAGGTAGGGAGAGTGGGCGAACACTGCCGGTTCAAAGTGCAGGTGGTCATCCAAATGTCTCAGTACCCCACGACAGCAGCGCTTTGCCCTTTCCTCCTGCTTGCTAGACTGTTTGCGGAGAAGCGCGCGAGGCTGAAAAGGGGCAACATTAAACAGCAAGATTGAGAAGCTTTTTGGATGGAGTTCTGGAGGTTGCGAGTAGCGGTATTCGCAGCCTTGTGCATACTTATACCACTCGTATACAAGAGGAAGTCTTTGGTTAAGGTACCTTTCTGGATAAGATACTATCTGCGGGATGGATATCGAGCCCGCTGGTGCACCAGACATGCATGCTTGCCATAGAGGCAGTATGCACTCTCATAGAGCCTCGTCCCTTTCCTTGCTGCATAGTACCCAGGGATGCTTTTCTACATCGGTACATCTGCCTATAAGTCATGATAGACGACAGCTGGCGATATTTTCATGATGGAAGACGCTTGTCACAGCTCGTACTCCCACCGTCCCTCGCTGCTCCACGGTTGATCCTCAAATTTGGCCATATTCAAAAGCCGAACGATCGGCAGACAACGAATCCCCCTTTCACCAAAGTCAGGCATGGTGAGCTGGTGGTTGAGGTGACGAATACCTGGCCGGGGTGTACCGTACCGAAGCTGGATCCCCTTATGCCTTTCCCCAGTTTTAGCCACAGCCAAAGGACTACCCCCATTCAGGCACACCGTCACCATGAACCACGTCTTTCAGTGTACCTTCAAAAGGTTAGAAAGGTAGGTAAAAGTCTGACCAATGAAAGAGGTCGACTTGACGGTTGGAGATTTCTTGACGTCGACGGCGTACCTTGGCTCCTTGGTGGTTCCTAACCTTGTTTTAAAGTTGCCCTGTGTCGGAAGACGAACGGATTCAGGTGCTATCAAGCCACTTCAAGACCGTTTCCAGATGTGGCTGGTGAGACGGTTTCCTAGGACACCAGCCCAGCCTCTCAAATTTCGTAGCGGCGTCGGAATTTTGTTGTGCATCCACTCGCTCGCCCGCAAGTGCACTGACACCCACTCTCAGGACCCCGGTCTCAGCCGGGTCGTCCAAACCTGAATCGTCCGTCAGAACCTGGAGCTTCGCTGCCGCTCTTGTCACAGATCCCCTCTTCTTCTCTTCCACTCTTCAGCCCGACAACAACACTAGCTTCATCATCGCCATCCAACCCTGCTGGTTGTCGCATCACAATCGCATCTTTCGAGTTCGGTGCCTGAAACCGTTGCTGTGCGATTCTTCGACAATTGACCCGAATGCGCTTTCTCTTTGCTGCCGCTGCACATGTGTACGAGTAGCGCCCACGGTCCTTGCAGTCTGTAATTTCAACGCGCCATTCCCTGCTGCGTTGCTGAGCTTTGGTTTCTAAACGACGCGTTCTCGCTTGCCGTGTCCCTACCCACCTCACCACCGCCACACCCCATCAACACCACCACACCACCACACACCTACCTGGGCATCGCGAAAAACACCACGGGCAGCAACCGACGACGCACTGCTGCGCCATAGCTCGGTCGCTTATCAACACCAACCTCGTCGCCAATTTGTTCCGTATACTTGCTGTTCCATTGCTACACCTAACAACAAACTCTCGTCGCCATGTTTTGGTCGGGCACCCTCCTTAGTGCCACAGGGCCGTTGGCGAAAGCCTGGCTCTCGGCCAACCAAGAGCGCAAAGTCTCCAAAGTCCAGATTTTGCAGCACAACCTCCAAGACAGTGTCGATGCCATCATTGCCCCTAACGATGCACCGCTGGCCCTTCGGCTGAGCGGTCAGCTGCTTCTCGGTGTCGTTCGCATTTACAGTCGCAAGGCGAGATACCTCCTCGATGACTGTAATGAAGCCTTGATGAAGATCAAGATGGTACGCCTAGTTTGTCTTATTTGGGTTCCGCTCGCCTGCTAACCTGTCACAGGCCTTCCGATCTACCGGAAACCACGATATTCCCACCAATCTACATGTTCAGAACAGTGAATCTCTCATGCTTCCCGATCAGATCACGCCATATGATAACCTCGATCTACTACCACCCCCGAGCGCCGACTACCTGGCGTCACAGATCGAAGAGGTTACTGGCGCTCCTATCATGGCTCGCAAAGTGCAACTCCGTGCCAGTCAGCGCGATATCAACCTCCAGGAAGACTTCAACAACAGCCAGTTTCTGAACAACACCATGGTCGACGAGGAAGAGCTTGCACTCGCCAACAACGACGATCTCGGTTTGGAATTGGACTTCGGTATGGATATTGACGAGAGGCCAAGCAAGTTCATGGATACGACGATTGAAATGGGCAGAGACGCGCCTGACGCTAGAGCCGTTGAGGACGACATTTTCAGCGAGTTGAGTGCTGGACCCGGCAAGCAGCGCGGGACCCGCGAGCCGTCGCTAGGACTTGATTTGGACTACGGTGATGGCGTCCGGATCGCCGATGATGAGGGAGATATTCAAATGGGCGATGACGACCTCCAGTTCAACGTTGCGGACCACTCCGAGATTCCCGAAGGCCTTTCTACCCCAGGTGCTCCGGATATGGCTCGTGCTCGCATTTCCGAGTCTCCCTTGTCGGATATCGATGACGAGTTTGCCAAGGAGGTTGAGATGGAATACAGCCGCCACAACAACTCGGACATGTACGAACCTGGCGAGGACCCGACCGCAAGCACGATAATCGCTCCCCAGAGGTCGAAAAAGAGAAAGCTTCTTCAGCCTGATGAGCAGACCATGCTCTCGAACGCCCAGATCAAGGAGCAGCAATCGAAGCGCGACAACATCCTCAAGCCGCAGTCTTTCGTTACCCAAGATCCCTACCTGATGGCTTTGCTCGACCTGCAAAAAACCGGAGCCTTTGTTAGCAATGTCCTCCTCGAGAACCGGAGTGACAGCTGGGCCGACGAACTCTCGGACATGTTGTCTCTTACCACTTTCCGCCCTTTCGATCTGAAGAGGAAGCGGGATAGTGCGATTGCTGACATGGAGGTGGTGGACGAGGACGGCACGCGCAAGTCGCCCCGCCTCGAGCTTGCAGATGACGAGTCTACGGTTGTCGGCCGCGCGGAGAGTATTAACGGCAATCAGAGCGAGACTGCCGAAGGCACGGAGATTGAGCTGGCCGCCAACGACGACGGCGCTGTCTTCCACGATGACGACCAGGAGCGACCTGGCTCAAGGAATGCCAACAGCCCTGTTCCCAACTTTGACGAAACCATGGCGCCCATTGTGCATCCTGCGGACAGCGGTCCCGTTTCGATTGGCACCAAGCACGCGGTCCACATTCTCCGCGATCTCTTCGGCGCTGAGGCCGCTAACAACGCCGACAAGCGCAAGAAGACCGCTGTTGTCTTCCAGGATCTTTTGCCCGAGGGCAGGACGACCAAGGCCGACGCTACCAAGATGTTCTTTGAGTGCTTGGTGCTTGCGACCAAGGACGCCATTAAGGTGGAACAGAAGGAGGGCGCGCTTGGCGGTCACATTCGTATCCGCGGCAAGCGTGGGCTTTGGGGTGACTGGGCTGAGCGCGAGGCTGGCGGTGAGATGGCGGCTCAACAGTCCCAGCAACAACAACCGATCAACCCCGATGAGCCCCAGCCTTCTATCGAGACCGCTGCTCAGCCAATCGAGGCCTCGGCTTAAAGTCTGAATTTCTGTGGAGTTGGTGTTGGTTTTGTCAAAGGTTTATGACGAATTTTCGAGGCTCATACCCTGTACAAAAACATCCATTGCCTTGATGTAGCGGTTACGATATCACTTTGTCAAGTCTAGTTGGTCAGTTTTGAAGGAAGAGGAGGAAGAGGAGGACGAGGACGAGGATGATGATAAGGGTAGGAGAACGAAGAGGAAGAAGCATGGCGGCTATTCTGTATTTCACTCTTGTTCCCTGATGATGTCTTGTTTTCTTTACTCTTTTTTTTTTTTTTTTGGTTTCGTTGGTGTTGATTATCTCTCTTCGTTTGGCATATTATATCTCTCTTGTTGTTGGTCGTTGTCGTCAACAGCGACCAAGTGGCGTTTGTGGCGCTTCCGGATTTTTTAAGACTGGAAAGATACCATGATTACTTCATCTTCCCTGGTCTGAAAATGATTGCTTCTAAGTTATCTCCTGCTGGGTTTCCTTGTTTTTGTCCCTTTTGGTTATGTGTCCGGAAAAGAAGGAAGCGAGAGCGTACGGTTCAGGTGGAAAAGCAAGAAGGACGGGAAGGAACGAAGATACGACGGTTTCATGCCATGTATAGAAAGCGGAAGGGAGCTTCAAAATAAATCATTATGACCATAAGACCTCGGAGGTACTAAAGACCCGTCTCACGCTGCGTTTGTATTGTGACTCTGCACCCACTAGCGTCACCAAACTTTCTGGAATAGGCCGTAGCTATGAATTGAATAGCCAAACATACATCACGACCCGAAGAAAGACAAGCCCCTGGTGACATTGACATATGTCTCGTATCTCAGCATATCAGGCCGTCATTTTTGTTCGACACTAATATCGACAATTATCATGTCCTGCCTCATCACCCTGTATATTCAAGGGTGAGTAAACAATCCCGATGAGTTCGGTACCTCGTTGACCAAGTCGCATAGTAAGGAAAGAACAGGAATCGCCCAAGTACAGTACGCTTACGCTATAGTGGAGAGAATAGAAAAAGAATATGCAACACCTTCATCGAATAAGGGCATCCAACCTGAGAGTCCAAACCCCTTGCCTAGCCATCAAGTATTAGAGGTGCCATTACGTCTTCAACCCATTCATTTCTTGCCAATGCCATCCAAAGAACCAAACCACCACTACCACCCACCCTCATATACCCGTATAACCAGGTAGTCATGCTCACCAATACAGCAAAGCAGCCTCCTACATCGCCTTCTGCCTATTATCCTTCACAACAACTATCTCCTTCGCTTCCTTCGTCTCCTTCTCCACACCAGAGTACTTATTGATCCATGCCAGGACTTGCTGATGCCAGACAAGACTATTCTCTGGCTTCAGAACCCACTTTTCGGTAGCCGTTTGGTTAGCATCAAAGGTTTTGTAGGTTTCGTTTCGTTTCGTTTGTTGTCCCGTTGAGTTGAGAAGCGGGTTGTTGGAGGTGATGGAAAGTAAGGTAGATGCGATGGCAAAGCGCTTGCTTGCTTCATGGCTCCAGGCTCCTTGAGCGCAGAGTGAAGAGGAGGAGGAGGACTGGTGGACTGGTGGTCGTTGCTTGCTTCACGGCTCCTTGAGCGCGGAGAAAGAAGGAGGACTGGAGGACTGGTGGTTGGTCGCTGCTGAGATTTTGAAGGCTTCGCCTAGGATGCGATTCTGGCAGTGACTGGCTGCCACTACACGGTGATTTTGATTTAGTTATCTGCCATAATAGGTAGGTGTTGCTTACGTGGTTCTCATCGGGAAACATGACTAGTGTGCTGGGGATTCCCTTGGATTGGAGGATATTGAAGGGCGCGAGGCCTTCGGTTATCGGGAGACGGTAGTCGAGTTCGCTGTGGATGATCTGTTTTTTTTTGGAAGAAAGAAAGCAGGTGTGGTTAGTGGGAGGGTGCCTGGCAGTCGAGACTGGTGATATCTGTAAGAGGGTTGGATGAACTCACCAACTGAGGTGTGGCCCACTCGTTCACATGCTGAGCGGGATCCCACTTCTCGTATCCGGCGCGGTTATCGTAAATGGTTCCCTCGAAGTCATGGATAGGGAAGAACAACTCTTCGCTGCCCCACTGGTTCAGGGTGCTGAAGACACCATCGTGACAGACGAGCGCCTTGAACTTGCGTCCGAGGGGGTGGCCTTGGATCCAATCTGTGTGAAAAGGCATCAGTAACCATCACGGTCCATCGTCGCATCACCAGTCACTTACTGATCATGTAACCACCATAGCTAGCACCCAACGCGACTGCCCTGTCCGTATCCGCGTACGGCATGCTCTTCTCAATATGCTCAAACGCCTTAACCAGATCTTCATACGGCCTGCCACCCCACTGGCCCTTGATGCCATTCTGGAGGGCCATACCGTAGCCTGTACTTCCTGTTGGGTTCGGGCTCACGACGACGTAGCCTTGCTCCGCAAAGACGGCTGGGTTCCAGCGGTTGCTCCAGCCATCTTGCCAGGCACCCTGGGGTCCGCCGTGGATTAGGAAGCAAAGGGGGTACTTCTTCTTTTCGTCGAAGTTTGAGGGGCGGACGACGAGCGCGTGGACGTCGTAGTCGCCTGCCCCCTTGAAGGTGATATCTCCAATGCTGGACCTCGACAAACCGAACGTCTTCCCTTGCTTAGAGTTAGACGAGACGATATCGGTGGTGTTTGCGGATGGATTGACGATGCTGTAGCAGCTGTTATCAACTAGTGAGGTACTAGAGACAAGGAGCTTTGACGAAGAATCGGCCTCGGCGAGGAGTCTGATATCGTTAACGCTGCCGTCTGCGGTCTTGATTACCGAGGGAGTGTCCTTGGYATCAGCTGGGTTGGAAGGGACCTCCCAGAGGTGGACACGGGCGTTCTTCTCGGCTGTCACGTAGAGCGACTTGCCATCTGCGCTCCAGAGAATAGCTTCGGGACGATAGTCCCACGCTCCTTCGCCGTCATCTGTGGCGAAGAATTCTTCCGTCTTGCCCAGATCGTTAATGTCCGGTAGAAGCATCAGACGGGGCTTGTCAGATTCATATTGCTTGCTCTTCATCCGCGTGAACGCCACCTTGCGACCGCAATGTGAAAAGACCGGACTGTTGGTGTAGCCTTCCAGGCCAGGTGTCTCGACAATCTGGGGCGATGGTGGTTGCTCCTCGGTGAAGGTCTTGAGCGGAACGTAACAGAGGTCCGTCTTGGTGTACAAGGCAGGGTTGAGCTCGGGGTCCTTAGCAACAAACACCAGTCCCGTGGAGCTGATATCAAAGTCGCCGGTGCCTCCGAAGGGCGGTACTGGAGATTCAAGCTTCGATCCCGCCAGGGCGTTGACGAGACTGCGGCCCGCTAGTGTAAAGCGACCGTTCTTCCTCTCCAACGCGGTATACCAAAGCGAGTTCTTGTCCTCTCCTAGCCACTCGTCCCAATGGCGGACAAAAAGACTGGTATAGACCTTGGCGCTAGAATATGGCTTCTTCGCCGTCGCGGGGTTGGAGAGCTGTCCATCGGGGGTAGCGTAAGCGGAGCAGACAAAAGCGACGGTGCCGTTCGTGAGCTCCTTGATCTTGATGTTCGAGATACGGGCCTTGATCGTGGTGACCTCATATGCTCTAGAGGTTCTGTTTAGCAAAATTTGGGCTTGTTCATTATTGAAGGGTTATCTTACTGAGATCCTGGACGCGCGATCTTGTCGACCAAGACGGTGGTGTTGCCCTTCTCACCACTCTTGAGGTACAGGAATTCGTCGTCGCCGATCCATGTCGGTTCGCTGGCGCTCAAATCATCGACAAGGAGTGTTGACTGGCCAGATTCGATATCGAGAAGTCTGATCTGGGAAGTCTTCCTGTGTGTTTCGAACGAGTACGTGGTCACCTTTGTGTGTCGCCAAGGCTCTGGTCAGCGACGGGACTTACACACAACCCCCACCCATCATTTCTCAGATTCACATGTGGTCCATATTGTTGTTACGCGTTACGCGATCCCATCTTGTACTCAACCCGACTTACAGTGAAAAGGGCCTTGGTGCCCTTGGCATTGGGGACAGCTGGCGAACGGCGAGGCGCCGACAGAAGCACCTCGGGTGTGAACTTGGTTGCTGTGAGAGTCATGTTTGATACTGCTATTGATATATCAGATGCGTCCGCGCCAGGAAAGGCTGATATGAGGAGGATGCAAGAAAGAACCAAGTTCCAAAAACGGTGAAGAAGTAGTAACGACCACATCCCCTCTTTCAAGTCTAGGCATCTGCTACTTTAAGGCATGCGACGATGTAGCTTCTACAGTGACAAGGCGCCGTGAGGGTTGCAAGCGGGCTGCTTCCGTCGTGAGGGGTAGGTAGCTGTAGGGTAGCCGTCGCTGCCAAGGCATCGAGGGGAAGTTGTGACCCCACCCCATGGTGTAATCGACAGCGCTCAGTTTCCACCCGTCATGTACACTACGTATTTACCTGAGATGTCGTGCATTTGATTCATGCTGCAATGATTCTCACCGGGAACTTCACCGGCCGGAAGCTTGGTGATGTGTCTTCAAGGTTCTTCCGTGAGGCGTGGTTGGCAGAAGGAGGTTGAACTTCGGCGCGCTTGACAAACAACTAATCACTTGGCGCCCGGAAAGCCCCAAGTACGAAAGTGAACGAGACCACCGAGATCAAACGCGACGCAGCACAAACCGCCGCCAGTTGGTGAACAGCAGCTTCGTCGCAACTCCGGCATGAAGCGCAACCAAGTGCAGGCAGGGGCAGAAGAAATGCGTTTGCAAGTGAATGAACGCGGAGCTGGGAAATGACAAAACACACGACGCGATGCTCAGAGACGGACAAGTTTTCTTCCTCACGCCCAGAGCTGAGGCCCCAAGATCGTAATGAAAAAAAAAAAGTTTGATGGAAGCGCGTCAGACTTCCATCGACACCCACCCCGCCAAAGCGCCCGAAGGCAGACCTCTGGAAATCGGGGTACAGATCATCGCCACTCTCTATACAGTCGCCGTGAAGCGACCGCCACCTTTGCAGGCAGGGCGAGAGTAAATAAAGGACCTCACTGTTGGGTGCCGAGGATATTGATCATCAACCGCGGTGGGATCTGTGGCTCCTTTAGGGAACACAAAAGAGGACAAATACTATAGAAATGATTCTCCTGTAAAGCGCAGTGTGGTTAGCATCGTGTGTTGCGAAAGTGCA
This sequence comes from Neurospora terricola FGSC 1889, assembly GCA_009805285.1. Lineage (NCBI taxonomy): Eukaryota > Fungi > Ascomycota > Sordariomycetes > Sordariales > Sordariaceae > Neurospora > Neurospora terricola. The sequence goes on along the minus strand of RANZ01000555.1, from coordinate 8,095 downwards.
TCTCCCAAAGAGGAGAGCGGATCCCAATAGTAGGGGGGGACTCACTGAAGTATTGTCGACATGAAGAAAAAAAAAAGGAAAAGAAAATCGAATTGGAGGGAGGGAGGAGCATCCTTTATACCCTCCCAGAGGTGCCGCACCCGGTCTGTGCGCACCTGCAAATTTTCATGGACTTTGGCAATTCCGTGTGGAGCGTCCCGTGACCGGTCACACTCCACCCAATCAGAGCAGAGAGCGGGCCCCACAACCGCCGTCCCGACAGGACCGACAACTCACATGCTGGCACTGGCAAACGGCAGGTGGTACATCTTCAGGTACTGCGCTGCACTCAGCTCTCACATGGAAGACTTCACGATCTCGACTCAACAACATGAACCTGATGCCAAATCGAAAGTGATCCATCTCAATCCGTCAAAGGTTTCCAACTGCATCTAGTGGGGACCTTTTTGACCGGGCGCAAAAGTGAGAAATACGAGATTTCCTGGACATCGCATTTAGACTTGGGAAACAGAAACAACAGACTGAGGGATGGCACCAGACAGATCTGTGGTGCTTTCCCAACTCAAGCTCCTTGACTCGCTTCCTTGAGAGATTCACGGTTCATCGAAGATAACAAGATAGCGCTCTTGATAGCTTGTCTCGAATTCCAAGGAAAATTGACAATGATGTCCATCCCAAAACGCCGCGCTCTGCTTAACAATGTAACCAACCCATTTGTATCAACCCAAAGACGCCATGTACCATCCAATCCTTCCTCGTATGCCCAAACAAAAACCTAATGGGCGCAACAAAAACCGCAACACCACGCGCAGGCCCAACTCTGGTCCTTCTTGACCACGGAATTCATCACTTCCGAACAGCCCCAAAGTTTGTCCTTGCCTTCTTCGTCTCTCTCGAGTCCGTCTCGCTATCTTCGACTCCCGCACCACCCGACGTCGTCGCTTTCTTCTTCTTGGAGTTCGCCTTGCCGGCCGTGGCCGATGTGGGCGTCGGCGCACTCGATGCCCCGTCCTTGTTATTGAACGTTGTCGAGACCGGTGTCGGTGCGTGGGAAGCGGGGGCCGAAGAGGCTGGTGTTTGCGATTCTTGTTGCTGTGGATGAGCAAACTAGTTAGCTTAACAAAGTTCTCTCATGATGACCAGTCTCCAAACGTATTCGTAGTGTGAAGCGTGAAATGCATTTTGGCAGAATGCGAACGGGGGAAAGAGGACGGCGGATGGTGAATGAGAAAGTGTTCTGGATGGAAGGGGGGGAAGAGAATACAGAACGACGCACAGCCGCCGGATTATATGATATCGAACTCCTCGAGAAGACACGGTTCGCGTCTGTCAACCCCGTCTTCCGGCGCTGTGCTGCGACGTTGGCGGTGCCCTTGGTGTAGTTGTCGAAGCCCGTGATGATGTTGCCCGCTGGCGTGTTTTCGAGGTACTCGGTTTCCTTTTGGTAGATGGATTCTTCTTGGGCAAGCTTTATTTTGTTCTTGTATCAGCAGGCGAGTCGACGCTTGGTTCGTTGGTTGCGACGGCAATGCCTACCAGACGTTTTTCCAAAAGCTTCTTCTTGTTCAGCAGCTCTTTAAGATGCTGTCGCTGCTTTTCGTAGTATGGGATACCAGCTGCGCCGTCGGCCGTGCCCATTTTTGGACCCGAGTTATCCATCATTGCAAGTTCGCCAACTCCAATCCGGTCACGGGCCGCTTGTGGTCTGAGGTGTGGTGATATGTTTTGGGGAAATGCCGTGGTGTTGCGCGGTTCGGAGGGTGTTGCAGCGCGTTCGAGACGCTGCGATAGTAGATAAGGTGCGGGTAGCTCTTTAGGCTCATGCAGGTGATGATGGAGCTGATGTCCCTTGGCGCAGGCGCACGGGCGCAAGGGAACACAAGCCGAAAAGTACTCTTGTACTGTTTTGTTTACATTGACCATCAGCCCCTGAACAACGACTGCTTCTAATCCAAGAACTCGGTCGTCTGTTCTTTCTGTCTTAACATTATGGTGAAGCCTGTTATGTAGGATTTGATGTAGTTGAGAGTTGGGGCAAAAACGGTTTTGTCTTTGAAAGATTATTTTAGTACTGACATCCAGTCTTTTGGGTGTTTAAGTGTACAACGACGTAAGGTTTCAACCAGATCAGATGCCAAAGGCTCCTGATGACTCAAAAAGATACGTATAAGCAGGACACCAGATATAAACTCAAACTGGAAACTTCAAGAGCAGAAAAAGAAGTCCGATGACTGGGAAAAAAGCGATGAAATGAACAAAATGAAAGCATCAAAAAGGGAAAAAACATACAACACCTGGGATTCGCTGGTCGTCACCGACCCAACTACTAGTCAGGCGATTGGTAGCTTATCTATGGGAGAGCGGACGGGATCCCGAGTTTTCTACCATCTATGGCCGTATGTGTTTATTGAGGATAATTCTGTCACCTATATTGGAAAATCCGTCACACCTTTCCAAAAACATGTGCTGCGAACCACTTGTTCGTTTTCGCTTGCATCACCAGTTTGCAAAAACCATTTCCTTGACCCGTTGATATACATTCTATCCAGGAACTATTCATAACCCAGTGCTTGAACATCAGTCTATAAGCCGGCCCTTTTGCATAAAAATCATCACTCTCACGATTCCCATCCCATTTTCCCATCCTTCCCCCTGATAGCTTTTCGCCCCCATTTTTCCTTCCCACTCCATCCCCTCGCCCTTTCCACTCTAGTTATTATTACACCCATCCGACCGATCACTCAAGCACTGCGTAGTGCAAGTATTCCCAGTCAGCGTATCATACGACTTGCCACTCGCCCATTTAGTCGGGCACCCCTTCCTGACCGCGTTCGCCCCGTTGATGAGGTGTCTGTAGACGGCCCCCAACACGTTGTCGGCCCAGCTGACGCAGCACGTGGCGCCGCTCTGGTAGAAGCAGATGGACCGAGGGCTGGCGGGGATCGGGGTGTCGCGCAAAAACACGGTGGGGTCCAAGGTCATGACCTCGCAGGTCGGCATGAAGGTGTGGTGGTCGCTGTAGCAGGCGACGCGGTTGGAGCCGCAGCGGCGGGTGAGTGGGTGGGATGCCTCATCGCTGCCAGTGACGACGGCGTTGGTGATAATGGTGTTGAGGGGGTTTGAATCGCCGAACCTGTTAAAGTTGGGGTTTGCATGTTAGCATCATGGTTTGATAGCTTTGAGGTTGGAAGGCTTTGGGACTTACCAGACTACGGTGCCTCCGCTTTTGGTCTCGTATTGCTCGAGGATCTTCAGTTCCCTCGGGAATTTCAATCTTCAAGGCAGTGTCACTGCTGGCAATACCGGTGGCAGGAGCGGCCGTGGAAAGGGCGGCAAGGAAGGCTCCGGCGATGAGGATTTGCTTAGTGAACATTTTGGCTGAGTATACTGGGTTTGAGGTGGGAGCCGAATGGGATGAAGGAAGAAGCTGATGCTGGTACCGATGATGATAGCGGTTCTTCTCAATGCTCTCATCGGTGAACCTCCTGCCCTCTTATACCTTTAAGACTCCGGATTCTTTCTATGTCCCCCCTCGGTATCCGGCATGCTTTCATGTTGCCAAGTGCTTGTAACTGCGTGGTTCTCAATCCTTCTACCTTCCATGGGTGAGGATCGGGCCGGTGACTCCAGCACTCTGCTGTCGGTGTTTGTGTGTTTTGGTGTCAATAAATCGAAGTTTGTGTTAGCTGGCAATAGTGGATATATGTTGTGTCGGCGGCGATGTAGTGCTTACTTGAAACTCTTGGTGATGGGTTCGGGGAATTCAATGCAACTGCAAATACTGGAGTAAGTGCAAACAGCCGCAATGCACATGGTTTCGACCTTTGTTTTCTTCAGATCTACATTTGTTGCGTTATACCATTTAATGCGTGTGTCATCCTGCCCTTTGCCTGGACTTCTTTGACAGAACGGTTTATGCTGTGATTGAACAACCTCTGGACATATTCAAAGACGTTCCCAAGATCCGGGAGGTCTTCCAATTCGAAGTTTGTGGCATATAGGTTCATGTAAGGCCTGCTGATGTCGTCATGATACAAACCACTCAAGAGGTAATGGTTCCGGTGCTGTAGCCCAATTGATGACCAAGTGTAAAAGCGGTTCAGATATTGCCATCTTTGCACTATGAAACGAGCTGACTTGTTGAAGTCTAATCAAAATTCTGCCGGCATTTTACGGGACTCATGCATGGCGTTCTCGATCAGCTCTTTGCCTCGTGTTCTGGAACTCGGCGCTCCTCAGGACAAGTCGCAACCACTCCGCATCCTTTTGCGAGACCGCATTGGGATTCCGTTCCAATGCTCTCGAAACTCGCACCCACCGCTGCATGGCTTCCACGCTCATGGTAACAGGCTCGCCAGGCTCGACGTCGGGCTCTCTGAACGATTCTCCTGGGCCAAATCCCTCTCGGAGGCGGGGGTCAAGAGGGGGATCGTTGGGTCGGAAGTCAGCCGCGGTTCGATCTTCCGGTTCGTCGTCCCATTCCGAGTCAATCTCTCGGCACATAGCGTCCATTTCTCGATCGTATTCCATCATCTCTTCAAATTCTGAATCGACCCATTCCTCCTCTTCTGGTTCTTCAATGGACAGCTCGTTCAGCATAGGTCCGAGAAACCTGTCTTCGGGGTGAGAAAGCATTTTGTCGTAGTCCTGGATGGTTTCGAGGAAGAAAGTCACGTCCTTGCGGTAAGGTGCAACCACCTCTTTGTATACTTTGGAAGCAAGGACCAGGAACTCTGTCATCTTGCTCTCTCCTCCCACGGGGTCGAGGACCGTGGAGAATATGTAGCCCACCACGAAGGGGAGCTGATGCTCCCTCTCTATCCAACCCGGCCCGGCGACCCGGCTAAAGTACGGATCCACGGCGCCTTCGAGAGTGCGCAAAAAGTCCCAGCATTGTCGGTGCATTGCAAGATAATCGACTGACGTTTCAGGGATTTCGGCTTCAATATCAAGGGCCAGCTGGTGGATGAGTTGCGATGGTGTGGCCTGAGGCGTTTTCTGTGGATTCGGACTTTTCTTGTTGAGAATCGCTTGCACATCGTCCACAGACAGTTTGATTCCTTCCATGCTCGGCCTATACTGGTTATGAAACATGGAGGATACCTTACCTTGAGCCACGAGAGAGCGTGGACCTGCTTTGGTGGGCACGAGCTTCCGAGTCTTGTTTCTGGTGCTTGCGATGAAGCTGGTTGCCGAAAAGCCCATCATCATGCAAAGCTGTTTGTGGTAGTTGTCCCGCTCTGTGGGTGCTGCGCCGACAAAAAACTTGTCTTTACCGCCTTGCAAACGATAGAAGAGTTCCATATCGTCCCATTTCGCAGCGTCGCTGATCAGGTTCTCATTACACAAGGCGTTGTAGAGATGGCCAGTATAGAGGATGCCGCCCCAGCAGCGCTCGAACTGGGCTGCAAGGAGGTGGTAGGTTGTGCGGATGTAGTGGATCCAGAGACCGCAGAAAAGCGGATGCATCTTGAGAAAGGTGTGTTCTTTGTTGTTACGGGAGGTTAGAAGTCCTGTGGACTCGATCACTTTGTATAGCGGGTTCTCGGTGAACCAGCGTGCCTCATTTTGGAGCCTGGTAAGTCGCTTGTCGCCGTCGACTTGATCCCAGCCCTCTGTCACGCACAGTTAGCAATGGACCTGTAAGTTCTAGAGTCTGAAGAGGCAGGTCTTACTGATGGTCAAGTTCTCATAATACTCCAGATTTTGTGTTATACTGTCATCTATGGCCATATTGTAGCGCATCATGGCCCAAAACGGCTTCTCAGACTGCCGTCCCAGAACGCGACGTATATCGAGGTGAATGGCTGTAGCAAACCCGAGCCAGAAAGGTAGGACCTTGTCTTTGTTGGTAAGGAGAAGACGAAGCCCTCGCAAGAGTTCGTCCTCAACGGGCATACCAGAATACAATCCTTCCGGGAGGGCATCTGGAGGGGTGGTGTTGAACCTTCCCATGAGATCGAATTGGGGCGCAACCTCCAAGAAGGCAGCTTTATCTTGCTGCCATTTGACGTCCATAGGTGCTGAATCATAGTCGATCGTAAGATCATACCAGCCAAACTTGCCGTTATAAGTCACCACCTCGCTTGATGCCCTTGCCTGGTTAATCCATGCTTCGAGAAGAATGAAGGAAATGGTCATAGACTCGTCCAACATGGGAAAGGCGTTGAGATTTATGTCACAGCCTGGAGTGGGCTTGGTTATATCGATGCCTTGGCTGCTGGCAGCCATTTGGCAGTAGAACAGGGCCCAGTCCTTGGCCGTCTTCTTGTCCCCGTTCAAGCGGATGCTATCGGTAGCATCTTCCTCCATGAATCGGGCAATATTGATGGCCGTGTTTGTAGCAATGGCCACGGAAGGCAAAGACAGCTCGCCCTTGGCATAAGCTGCCCATAGACTCTTGACCTGCATCCGGAGAGCGCGGACATCGCGAAAGAGGGTAGCAAAGGCGACGAGAGAGGACGCAGCGTCTTCAGCCTCATAATCAACAACGACGCCCTCGTCGACTGTTTCCCTGCCCTTAGCCGCTTGCTCCGAGCTTCCTGTGGTGTCTCCCCCGAGGTCAAAATCGGGAGCATCATAGAAGTCGAGAAGATCAAACGGGTTAGTGGTTGCTGTTGTCTTGCGCAGCTTGGGAAGGGCCCTCTTGACCCAAGAGTCTTTGAACAAAGGCTCGAGGACATGGCGAACCTTCTCTAGAACTGAGACGAAGTAGGAGTGGTTCTCGTTGGACTCAAGCTTCAGGGCGCGGCCATGTTCCTGGAGGAGTTGGGCGAAACCCTTACGCACCGTGATGGCGCGCTCAAGAGCAGTTGGAACGACGGCTGGAATCTCAACGATCTTTGCCTCGTTCAACTTGGTACCGATGAACTCGGCGAGCGGCACAAAGTTTTTGAGCGATAGCACATACTTCTGCCTCGTCTGCGACTGGTCTGACAAGTTGTCAGCCTGCCTGTGCGCTTGGGCTTTTGCCGATTTTCGGGCTTTGCCCTTGAGGCGAGCGCTCTTGAGGTTGGCATTTGTGGGAGAGGCCGAGTTGGAAGCGAGGAGTTCGGCGGCGCAGCCCAGTGTCTTTCCGGTCTGGGCTAGCCACGAGGCAACGACATCAGTATCGTGCTTGTATTGGCGATATGTGCTGTAAAGATTGCTTGGCAACATCGTGACCTAGAGGTATCGAGAAGCCGAAATGATCAGGTCCATGTTCGTTAGGTTGGTGGCATTGGTGGCAGGCAAGATCCCGAAAAGGCAGCATGGTAGGTCTAAAGCTTGGGGCAGATGATGAATAAACGCTCGGGTGTGCGCTAACAGCTACTAACAGATTCGCATACAAAATATGCGCAGACAAGTTATTGCCTCTCTAAGTCGTGCACACCATGCACGAGTCGCGACGAAGCTGCAGTGTTTTTATGGATCCGACTCTCCCATCTTGGCACAGCAACCGCTCTTGTGTCAATAAAACAACCACATCCATCCGCGAGAATCACCACTAAACTGGCCATCTCAATCACATCCCTTTCACCTTGGACCCTTCGAGGTCCCAGTCGACAGATATGGGTTCATGATTACCCGAGAACTTCTGGCCTCCAAACCACAATTCGAACCTCAAATCAGCCGGCGCCACAATCACCCTGACATCAAATTGACAGATGTAAAAGGTGACGCCGCGGGACCAGCAAGTTCCTCTCTTGTTGACTTTGACAAGCTGATCTTGCTGGACTCCCTCCAGATTGCTTTTCACTTCGCAAAGCTTATACGCTCCATCTGCAAGACATGTCAGCCAGGGACTCACCACATGCTAAATTTGGTGGGTGTCGGGTACCAACCTTGCTTCATACTACTGGGCAACTGTGACGGATCCTTGTGGGAGATGACAATTTGAGAGTTCCACGCCCTTGTCGTCTCCGTTGCGGCAAGCCGGATCTGAAAGGATTTCTGTGAACAGGGTGAACGACCACGAACGAATCAATGATGATGTTGATGTATTGTGTAGAGTGAGGTCAGACTGGGCAAGTCTGGAGGTCTAAAAGTAGGACAAGGGAGGTCCCTGTGCGGTGGGGCCACAGCCAGCCGCACGTGACACGCCGCACGTGACACG
>RANZ01000554.1:0-21616 GCA_009805285.1 Neurospora terricola FGSC 1889 | reverse complement strand
CCTGGCATTGGCGTGCAGCCCTGGGCCGGGCTGATGAAGAACGGCCCTGCCGCGGAGCGCGCCCTGGGCTTTCGCCGGCTCAGGGAGATGCGGGCAAGGCTGCAAAGGACGCTGCATGAGAGGGACCGGGAGGAGAAGGACGCGGGGGATTTTGAGTGGAGGACGGAGTATTGGAGGAGGATGTTGAGGAGGAAGAGGATTAGGAGGGTGGTGGAGGAGAGGTGGAGGGAGAGGGCGGAGAGGGAGGAGAGGGAGAGGACGGTGACGGCGGATGATACCTCCATGGAGTTTTAGGGGGGTGGGGGGCGCGGAAGGGGACGAAGGAGAGGGAGAGGGAGAGGGATGTTGCGTTGGGAGGACGAGGGGGGCTTGGGCAGGGAGTGTTCGGGACTCGGATTGACAACGGTCTTCTCGGCGCTCGTAGGCATTTCTGGGGTGATTTGGCATTAGGTCAGTGACGGAGGAAGGAAACTTTAAGGGACGGAGTGGAGGAGCAGCATTCGAATCAAATGATACCCATACCCGAGTCGAGTTGACTCGAGGAACCCCGGCCAGCCAAAATCGTCCATTATGCCCGTGATATCTTGAGTTTGCAATGAACCCGATATGACGTCCGGGGCACAACCTTCCAGACCGCGACCCACTCGTGATCTCCGGAACATTCGTACCGTAGTGGGAAAATCTGTTTCCAGACATGCGTTGTAATTGTTGGACAATAACCACAATCAATGTCTGTCAGCCAATCCATCTTTCTTACAGAGGGCAAGCGCTATAATATAGCGGCCTCCTTTTTGGAGCTGGGTCGGGTCCGAAATCCGAAATTTCTCAAAGTTCAAAGTCCCTCCTTCCCCCAACCTCTTGCATTCCCTTTATCAACGGAAAGAACCAGCCATTTCTGTCAGAAACAACCAAATGGCTCAGTGGCCAAGTGGTTATTGAAGTAGTTCTTCATCGTGACATGCTCCATTCGATTCCTATTCGTGACCAATTTTTTGAAGCTATTCCGACAATGCCGGTCAGGCCTTCACGACAAAATACAGCCGGCCTCCAATATAATAGCATATGCCGGCCTTCTACTAAGTGGTAGTGGTAGGTAACTACTACCACTAAAGTATAGAAGACTATGCCCTATACTTTTGCCTTCCAAGGGCCTGGGAGATTGTTTTCTAAACATGCGTTGTCTCCCAGACAATGGATGTTGCAACTCGAGGTTTCCCGCTTAGGTAAGCGTTGCCGGTCTGGACGCTTTTTTCGACGGAGGATCCGCCCCTCAGCCAGCTGGTCAGTTCGGCGGTCGCGCTGAAGCCAGCGTTCATGGATTTGACGGCGGTGTGTGCTATAGAGCATTGACCGTTGCCACAGTCAATTTTCCTTTGCCCCCTACACTATATTAGCTGACGGACGGTTCAGTTAGAGATGGATCTTGGGTCGTACCTCCACCTATCTCTACCTGTAAACTACCTACCTAAGTACCCAACACGAGAAGAGTGAAAAGGTGGCACGGGTACTCTCGATATCATCAAACCACCATGTACTCTGCTATCGCGGTAACCCCTGAAGCAGACCAGCCACTCGGGCCCCCTGACCTCCCTTCCGGCGACCTTGGAGGCGACCAACACTGGACGTCACCACCGGCCTGCCAGCAGAGTTGCTAGTGGCAGAATAGCCAACAATCGCACCACACACGACAGTATCAGACACTCTCCGCACCATCCCCAACCTTCGTGGATCTCACCCCGCTATTGAGGGGCAAGCTTCTTTAGGGTAATGGATAAACTCCCACGAGAGGTAATCGATCGGATTGCCAGCTACCTCTTCCCAGGTCCATTCACGACATGGGAGAATGGCGTTGCTCCATGTGCAAAAGAGCAGGAAGCAGGGTGACACGACTCGTTTGACTTTAGGTTGTTGACCTGGGTTTCTCGTCTCTGGAACTGGTGAAGCACCATTTGTTAGTACCTCTACTAGCGAGCTTTGAATGCAATGGGACTTTGTTTCTTCCAGCAACATGGAACGTTATGGGTAAGGAGCGGTTCTCAGTCGACGATCAAGCACGGAAAAACACCACCCAGCTTTTATCAGCACAGAGTTTGCCTCTAGGTAGTTACCTTACCTAGGTAGCCCTGACGTTTCTGCCACGCTCTTCCTGGTCATTGCTGAGGCAAAGAATGACACTCCCCGTGCTAGTATCGTAGAGGTAGCGAGCAGCCCAAGTCCAAAGAACATCTCATTTTCTTCCACGAGATTGTTCCCCTTTGTTATGCCCAAGCCCTTCACCACAACGCACCCTTTGCCCCATTTCTATGGGAAAACCCCTGGTGGTATACGGGCAAGACTCGTAACAAGGCGCAGTGCCTTTGCGTTCGACCTCCTTCCGACGGTGGGCTGCGGACTCGAGGTGCTTCTGGTATTGATGTGAATGGTGCGTGTACATGTACTTCTCTCTACGCKCGTAGAGAGAACCGCGATGTGCAGCTGCTAAAGAGACCAAGAGGGATAGGCAGCCCCTTTTGCACATCGGGCGTACGCCAGTTGGGTGGCATCTCAGGCTCGGGCTCAGGCGGCGGTAGCCCGGCGGCGGCTGGTGTTGGCTACCGTGTATTGCTGCGGATGCTGCTTCACGGCTTGCTTGGTTGGCTCGATGTTCCTGATCTTCTCTTAGGTGTATATGGCGTAGGGGGGCTTTCTTGGCGCCCAAGTTCTTAAGGCATACGGAGCAATGTGTTCTCTAAGGGAATGGCCGATCTGCAAAATTCCATATTGTCTCTAGACCAAAGGACTGGGATGCGCAAGCCTCGCAGCACTGGGGAATTTTAGTTCCATGTCAGCGAAGGACGAGGCTGCGTTACCGGGCTGCAGGTTTCCTGCAGTGTTCACTGCAGTCTACAATGGAAGCCTGCAAGAACGACCTGCAATGCGCGTTTCAGACGCCCCACTTTAAGTTATTACGATGACCCTCTGTAGGTAGTGTGTGGCATTTTTGTGCGGTGGGTGCCCCTGGGAATGGCCCCGTAGATTGTGAGTGTCCAGCTGGACGCGAGCAATCCATGAGGTCGTCCCAGGTGTTCATATTCTACTTTTCGAGCTTCGAGTGGGCACTTTCGCTAAGGCAGCGCCGTGATCGTCTTCGAGTAGGTCTCAAATGCCACTCTTCTTCCAAAGATGACCTGGAGAAGTACTCTTGCCAATAACCCATTGGGTATCTCCAGTCCGGCCGAGAGAAGTCTCTACGGCTCTGCCTAGCATCTCTCATCTTCTTAGGGGTATCGTATCATGTACCCCTTGCTTGTGATCACCAATCGGTACCCCGGCTATAGCTAACTCGAAGAACTAGAGGTAGACAAACGCAATACCGTTCAGGACGCGAAAAGCAACGGCCTAACCACCAAGAACATCTCTCCCACCTTGACCCTCCAGGCTACGGTGTCCAACCGCGGTTTCTTGACTTCTGCATCTGCTTCTGCTCCCCGTTCCGGTTCTGGTCCCGATCCCACACCACCGAACCACCGGCACGAACACCTCTGCGCCTGGCCTGAGTGCCAGAGAGTCTTTACTGGCGATCAGAAAGTACGAGTTGGTTTATCCTGCCGTGGAAGCACTGGTTCGACGAGGTTCTCGCCAAGGTTACAAGGAGGACGGGGCGGCCACAAAGGGGGACTTGGTTCCGGCTTTGTTCAGAATCACCCTGCATCGATATTCCCTAGGTCACTTATTCCGGCAATGGCAAGTAGACCAACCCACCAAGTGCGCGCGGCCCGGCCTTATCCATCGTCCTGGAAGAGCATGGTTATATCGGTGAACCTGTGCACATGGCAAGACATGATGAATCTGCAGGAGATGGTGTCCAGAAGCTGTCAACCCAGCCTGCAATGATGATCGTGATCGACATGTACATGGCTCTGCCGTTCATTCCTTGGGTTCCTTGTCGTCGTTGTCGATGGTATGGGCCAGCTGGTCGATGAAACAACAGACTTCTCCTGGGTGGATTGACCTTCCCGAGCCCGCAACCGACCTCCGGATATCTGCTAGGCAAGAAAGGAAGGAACGTCTGTCATTATTCTGACCTCTGGCATAACAGCCCAGAGCTTGAAAATTTGCAGGTTGATTCCACTCTGGGAAAGAGTGACGCCCACTGGAAATTGTTAAGGCTTTGCTTCCAGGACGAATGGAAGCCCAGGGGCAGGCAGGAGTCCAGCCTCCCAGCCAATTGCGCACCTCTCAAATCACGAGTACCATTCGCAACACCACCAAGAATCACGACATCTAGATCTTCCACTTGCTCTCCACGACACTTGCTGACTTGCACCTTCGTTGGTCTAGTCTTGGCTAACCGAATTCGGTGGAGCTTACTAGCGCAATTCGTCTTTGGTTCCTGCATCGCTTCAACCGTTGCGTTTTGGCGACAACATAAACACCATCTCGCACGCGAAGCACGTCATCAATCCAGCGCGACGCTCCGCCCTATCGCCATCAATCACTCAACCACCCAAGCACAACTGCCTGACCGGCGGCCGTCAACGCCAATCGCCCCATGGGCAAAACAACTGGTTTGAGAAAAGAAATCCGTTTATCCGTCTTCGGTATCACGCAATAACTGCCCCGGAATAAGTCCACCTAGAATCTCGACAGGATGCCTGCCTATCAGGTACGTTCACCTCCAATTGTGCCAGCAAAATTCGAGATATTGCTATTGGATGGGTCCAGACCTGATGTTTACGTGCTGACCTTCTCTATAACAGACGCCTAATCCGTCTACCACGTCCGCAGAGCAATACTCGTCCATGATGGCGCCATCAGTCGACACACCTCTACCATTCCTAACGCAGGACCAACAGCCCCTGAACTTACGCGATAGATCGACATGACGCAAGATCATCCTCAAGTGTCAACATGAAATGTTCCGAGTTGCTGCCGAGTTCCTCTGCTACTGCCCAGGCCGGCCATCCAACGGATTTCCTTATAACTCGCGTCACGGTACCATGTTGATGTCGCCATGTGTTGGACTTCCGCGGAGATACTCTTGAACAGACCACGCCGCAGCCAAGTCTCGTCCCGTGCGCCTTTGTCGACGCCAATCTCGACAGACTGCCACCCTCACCCAGGCTGCTCGACTCCCGATTCGTTACCAGCTTATCGATCGTTAGAAGCCTCCCGGGCCGTGCCGCAGCCATGTCAGACTTCCAAGACGAAAAGAAGGCGGTCTCTGCCATCGACACCCCTTCCTCCGAATCCCTGAAAGACGTCAAGGGTGTTTCCTCGCCGGCCCGTTCCGCCTCTGTCTCCCACGTCTCAATCACAAATGAACTTGGCGGCACGAAAGACGACTACGGCTCAACCCCTGATCACGTCTTCAGTGACCCCGCAATCGCTGCCCACTGGGCTAAGGTTTACGAGCGCGCCGGGTACGAGAACCGTCACCGATTTGACCCATCGTTCCAATGGGACGCCTCAGAGGAGCGCAAGCTTGTGCGCAAGATCGACTTTAGGATCATGCTCTGGGCTTGGATCATGTTTTGCAGCTTGGACTTGCACCGGAAGAACATCAACCGGGCTATTAGCGATGATATGTTGCCGGAGCTGGGTATGTCGTCCATGATTCTGCCCTTCCTGTTTGACCGAGTAACTGACACGACCCAGGAATGAACACAAACGACTTCAACTATGGTCAAACCATCTTCCTTGCCACCTTCCTGATCGCTGAGCTTCCCTCCGGCCTCGTGGCCAAGAAGCTCGGCGCTGATCGCTTCATTCCCATGCAAATCGTGTCCTGGTCCATCTTGTCGGGCGCCCAAGTCTGGATCACGAACAGAACCCACTTCTACATCATCAAGGCGCTTATGGGCGTTGCCATGGGTGGCTTCATCCCCGACATTATCCTCTGGTTGACCTACTTCTACAAGTCCAACGAACTACCCCTCCGCCTGGCTTTCTTCTGGACTGCTCTGTCGACTGTCAACATCGTTGGTTCTCTGATGGCCGCTGGTATTTTGGAGATGCGGGGAATCAGAGGCTGGAGTGGTTGGCAATGGTTATTCCTGATCGAGGCCCTGATCTCCCTCGTCGTCGGTATTTTCGCTTTCGTTCTCATGCCCCCGGGTCCTTGCCAGACCAAGTCCTGGTTCCGCGGAAAGAACGGCTGGTTTTCTGAGCGAGAGGAATACATCATGGTCAACCGCCTGCTGCGCGACGATCCCTCCAAAGGCGACATGAACAACCGCGAGGGTGTCTCCGCCAAGGGACTTCTGAAGGCCATCAAGGAATGGGAGATGTGGCCGCTCTACATTGTCGGCGTGTGCGCTTACATCCCACCCGGTCCTCCTGGCAACTACCTCAGTCTGATTCTCCGAACCCATGGCTTCAGCGTCTTCCAAGCCAACCTCCTCACCATTCCCGCCTACTTCCTCTTTGCCTGCAACTTAGTCATCCTCTCTTATTTTTCCAAGCGTTTCAAGGAGCGTGGCTTCATCGCCTCCATCTCTCAGTGGTGGATGCTTCCCTTCCTCGCCTCCATCGTCGCCCTGCCCAACGCCGGCGTCTGGGTCCGCTACGCTTTGCTGACCGGTGTCTTGTCGTACCCTTACTGCCACGCCATCCTGGTGGCTTGGAACGCCCAGAACAGCAACAGTGTGCAGACGAGAGCGGTTTCCGCGGCGCTGTACAACATGTTTGTACAGGCTGGCAACATTATCTACGATAACATCTACCGCGAGGATGACAAGCCGCTGTATAAGAGGGGAAACAAAGTGTTGCTGGCTATTGTCTGCTTGAATATTGTGCTGTTTTATCTAACCAAGGCCTTTTATGTGTGGAGGAATAAGTTGAAGGATGAGAAGTGGAATGCGATGACGCCCGAGGAGCAGCAGGAGTATGTTTTGACTACTAAGGATGAGGGGCCCAAGAGGTTGGATTTTAGGTTTGCTCATTGAGGTGGTCTGTTGGGTTGTTTGGTCTGTTGAGGTGAAAGAAGGAGGGAAAATGCTGGTAGTAACGGGACAGCATTGGATGATGATAATGATACCCATGAAGACACAAAAGGAGGGATGAAGACGGTGAATGGTGGTAGAGATAGCAATAGACAAAGGTCCTAGCTTGATTCAGGTTCATTCGCAAGTGACTATGCGCTAACTGAAGAGAACGTACATATTCCGCTCAAAGAAGTTCTAAAGAACCACTTGTCCTTCCGATACCCAAAGTATGTACTCTCTATCTCTACCGTGCAAGAAAACTTGCATCCGCTTTTCCATCTCCTTGTGCCCGTTAGACACATCAAACATGCCCCCAACTACCAGAAAAAGTTGAACCCATTAAAAGCAAAGAGTGTCCGCCCCGAAATCACATCATTCCAAGTGGGAAACTCAGGCCTCAAAGGCCACGGCGAATGCTGCATACAGGTATTCTCGCAGAGCCCCCCCTCGACGGTGTCCACCACTTCCTAATCGTTCTCGACCGAAAGTCCGGAGGCCCTCATTGCCCTCATACGATGCAGACGAGCGCAAGCCTTGCAAACAAGCTGGGAAGCTCTTGTCTCGATGTTGAACGGGGTCAGGATCCGACAGACGTTTCTCAGGGGATCATATGGACCGAGATCGGAGTAGCCCGCAAATGGGTAGCCATGGGCTCGCGAACGCATGATCCGCCATACGATCTGCCGGATGCGATCTTTCTCAGGTTCGCACCATGTGATGCGGTACTGGTCGTGGAGGCAGACGCAAGTTTCGATGTATCCGTGGCACATTTTTGCTATTATAGGCTGGCAGGTATTATACTTGTAGAGCTATGACTGCAAAGCATTAGTAAAAGCACACGAGGTACGTGTCTTGAGACAAAGGGACGTTGTCTTACGCTGAGGTTGCCCTGAAGTTCAATAGAGATATTCGCGTTTTCTTATGCTGAGTCGTTCTGATGTTCAATAGAGATATTTGCAGAATCTGTGTGAGGAATAAGAGGTCCTTGAATGTCGCTCGAGCGGATGCACAATGAGTCTGGTAGCATCCCTTCAACACTGAGGCTCAGCTCCAGTTTTATACACCTCGGAGCCCTGTTCAATGCTCGAACGTTGTTGCACACATACACAGGAATATCATCTTGTTGGAAAGAGCAGGTTATACTTCTTCGATAACCTCGCCTTTATTGATACGGCGTCGGAAGGAGGTATAGAGTCCCAATAACAGTTTGGATCGTGCTTTCTTTGATCATAACCATGGGGCCATCTCCATAACTAGGTCGACATCACGATTAGCCGCCAGGTCACTCAACCATATTTGGTTTGCCAGGGCTCACCGGGCACCTACTGGAAAAAAAGAAACAACCTACTGTTCACGGGGAGACCTAGGACTGCATGAGTGTCTGTTGGTAGCAGCTGGACTGGAGTAACTTGACTTACGAGCTCGTGATGGAAAGAGAGTCTGTCTGCTTCGTTCCTGCGTTCGCAGAGAGCACCTGGATGTATTTCGAGCATTACAGGTCGGGTATCATCGGGCAGCTTCTTTTTCCATTCCTTCTTCTAACCTGCAAGTGCCTCCTTCTCTTGCACGTGCCTTCTATTTGAATGGCGGCATTTTGGCAGTACGTGTCGGACGGTAATTGGACCCGGATCGTCCATGTAGAGGTGTTGACCGGGCACACTACAGGAAGTACTGAAAGCACATCTAGAAGCGCAATGAATCGTTAAGCAATCTCCAGTCCAAACTCCAACGGGGGAATGGGGCACAGATGAGAAGACCAAACCCATCAAGAAACAAGAGTGTGTTGTGGACTGCCGCATAGGTACTTCTACACGGCTCGAATACGGCAAAGAGGCGTCTACATGTATTTCATCTGAGGTGTGCCATACATTTCATCTGGCGTACATCGCCAACAGCAACCACAGTATAGAGGCAGGCTCATTCCGTTCCCAGGGAGCAAACAGCAGGACACTCACACGAAGACACATGAAGAGAAAGGCAAACCAGCATTTCTTGGGCCTAGGTGTACATAGCACATCTTAATGTCAGAGAAAGAATTCAAAAAAGGTCAAAGAATCACAGGGAGATTGTGATAGGTTAATGGATTTACGTCTAGAGGTACCTWGGTATCTACCCGCCGGCTCCAAAGAGAGCCAAAATGCATTTTCTTCTCCATATCCTGCGACGGCTGGCTTCGTACGTGTACTCGGCGGCGCTTGGAAACGGGACATCCTCGGACATGATACCGGAGCGGACACGGCGGAGCTCCTGCATGTGGGCGCCAACACCGAGGACTCCGAGGAGGAGACCAAGGTGGACGCAGAGGGTTCTGATATAGGTACCGGCCTCGCAAGAAACCCAGAAGACACCGAGGTGACGGTTCATTGTCGAACTCGATGAGCTTGCTCTCGTAGATGGAGCGGATACGGAGCTGGCGCTAGCCTGCTGAAGCACGCGGTCGCAGTGGTCGCCGGTACGCCCAGGACTGTTGCACTGGCAGCACATCCACTGGGTAACCATGGTTGGAGGAAATGTGGTTATTTGTGAGAGTGGTCTGGAGTAGGGGAAGACATGGTTGGAGGAGATGTGGTTATTTGTTGACGGCAGAGATCAAGGGGGGTCTCTGGAAGAGACTTCGACTTTGCCTGCTGTTACCAGATAGGCACTATCAGTGCTGAAGGCGCAGTCCCAAATCCAGCGTTGGTGCTCCTTGCTTGCTCTCGTAGATGGAACGGATACGAAGCTGGCGCTTGACGGCAGAGATTAAAGGGGGTCTCTGGAGGTCTGGTGTGAAAGATGAGCAGTGATGGTTGCCTGTCGATAGAAGAGGAGGGAAAAGAGAAGGGAGAGTCCGGCCATGAAGTCCATGGGGTTGCGCATGGCGGGGTTGTTGCGCACGAGGCACGTGCAAGTGTGAACAATGTCGACAAGGAGATGTTCAATCTCTCTCTTGGCGGGGCGCAAGGTGAGCCTCAGGTCAGGATCCATCTCGCAAAGGGAAGCGAGGCGAGGTCAATGAGGACCTTCATACCGGGAACAAGGGTCTCACAACCCTCAAGACCGAAACGCTTGTCGCCCGATGCTCGAGTACGGAGAATAAGTCGGACTGACCACAAACTGAGCGGCCTGCTGGACAGGCACCTGGAGACCAAGCTGTCCGTCGTGGCGCGGGGTGAGGGTGAGGAGGAGCTGAGGGCAGAGGTGGGCGACGAGGCATTTGAAGAGAAGAAGACGAAGTATTGCCATGCTGTGGTGGTCTTTGAAATGAACCCTGTTGATGATGTCTGCCAGGAGCAGGGGGGGTGCAAGGACAGGGCATTTAAGGTTGTTTTTGAACGGTAGTAGTGAAGCTCAGGGTCGAGGAGCGACGGCTGCAATACGTGGAAGCTACGGTTGGAGGAGAAACCCAGCAATAATCTCGTGGATCAACGAGATCTTGCCGTGCCACTGCGGAGGAAGGGGGAAGCTGACCAGCTCGTGGGAGACTGTCTGGGAGGAGTACGGCTGGGGCTCCACGGTTCCGTTGATGGAGTTGCTCGAGACGGTTGAGCCGCTGGCTGCGCAGGAGACAGCTACATTGCTTGTCGCTGAAGGCGCCACGAACAAGGCCGTTGACGGTCAGCTTGATGGCCTTCTCAGGGGCGACACCAACAGGCTGGGGCAGAACACCCGAGTAGAGAACTACAAGTGTGCTCTGTGTGCTTTTGCCTTCGTTGGGTTTCTACTCGTTTTCTGGGGAACGCGTACTGGTGGCGTCCAAATCGGGATGCTGCCTCGCCCACTCGTAGATGTACTTCTTCAGCGCCTTCCACCGACGACACCCCAGAGGACACCTATTCTCCTCTGGAGTGTCGTCCTTCTCTTCGCTGTCGAGCATGGTGTGGGCCGCAGCCTTGGCCGTGGCCGCACCAGTATTCCGGCAAAGTAGTACTTCCGCCAGCTCCCAGAGGGGAGTGAGCGTTGGTTGCTAGGATAAGGGATGGAAGTGGAGAATCATCCTGCGAGAATGGGGGTTGGGTTTTGGATATGGTGAGCAGAAAGAGACCAGATGACGGGAATCTACAAACAAGGAAGTCAGCGTTGGTATCTTGAGACTGAGGGAGTCTCAGAGACCGCTGGCCCGTCATGATTGCCAGGTGACATGGATGAGTTACCCACCTTCGTTTTTGAGCTTATCGACCTCCCGACCACTGCCCGTCGGAAGGGGACGCCGTTCAGAATGGCATCAGGGTGAGGTTGAGGGGTGCCACCGGGTTGTAGGCGGCGAGGTGCCTCCCGTCCTCACCAGCCTGGTGGAGGCGGGCGGTGTCAGTCGTTTGCTACCCCTCTCGTCTTGACGGCTGGGCGACGAGGAGAAGGGGACGAGGAGAAGGGACAAGAGAACTTACTCGTGGGCAGCAAACGCCCAGATGGAGGAGGCACCGCCATCTTTGTTTGGGGAGAAGAGGCGGCGGAAAAGATGGTCGAGAGAGAAGTGGCTGGGAAGAAAAAAACGGGGAGGAAGGGGCAGGCTACAGAACTATAGAACTGCTCGCCAAGTCAGGAGACTGGAGAGTGAGGGAAAGGGGGGTTACTAGCCCTGACGCGTAGCAAGACGTGCCTTCTTTCTTCGGCTTCCGAGGCAGAGGAGGTCAGGAGGCTGGAGTGGGCACGGGCCGCAAATCCAGGCAGATTTCTCTCCCTCCGCCCATCCATAGAGGTACCCCTCAGTCCTGGAACTGTCATAACGCAATAGACACTGCATGTAACCGTGGGTTCTTTCCAGTTCCGTCACGGAATGACCTTCGTTGTGCGGTTGGGGTTAGACATTGGGCCGGTGCCAGAATGTGCTGATGACTTCCGTTGGCAACTTGAGTCCAATTGTGCTGCCTCTTCCTTGATATCAACGGCCAAACAACCCAAAGGCATGCTACAATCCAGCCCTGGATTCTTTGTGACCTGTAACTTGGTGCAAAAACCGCTCATTTACTCTGAAAGTGGAAAAAGTTTTGGGGCTTCCAGCGGATGGGTGACTCTAGACTGATATCCTCCAGTCTTGAGGGCCTTGGTAAAGGTCTTGGAGAAGACGGAGAGAGGCATAAAAGGATTCTTTGGCGTGTTGAGCCCTTGCCATTATCCCATGCCGCTTCAAAGGGAGGCTATGTTTTCTCGAAAAAGAGCAAGAAGAGCTCCAGATCTCCCCTGTTCCACCCATGGCCGAAAAACCACAATAAAAAAAAAAAACCAATATTGAATTGTGCAGACAAAGACAAGAATGAAACAAAAATTGTATCCAATGCTTATTACAACCAGAAATATCTATCCAAGAGTGTGTCTATCTATATGATGATGATGCGATGCAAGTGTGCCTTAAAAAGCAAATGCTCCTTTTCCATCCAAGTCCCCCCCCAAACATCCCGAACATGACCGGACATGAACCTCTCATCCGGGCATGCCAAACATCCCCCATCCGTACATCATTAACTACCGTGGGTATCTTAACCGATGACTTCGTTCAACGCACGCACGCTTGTAAGTATGCAACAACCACAAGCACAAACGCTCGCTTCCTCCACCTTCCCCCTCGTCCAACACCCCTCCCCGTCTCCCAATACACCAAGAAGAGCTAGAGGTGAGTAACAACCCCTTACTCGGCCTTCTTACTCGTCTTCGTCCTCAACTTCATCAACGCATAAACCATCGCATAACTGCTCGCCACAAAAACAACCACAATCCCCGCATCCCTCCAGCCATACCCATAACTCTTCAAGTTAATCGTCTGCAAATAATCGCTGCCGCTCGTATACTGACAAACCCTACACCCCTCAGTAGCCTCTGGGTTAATCAGATTCGTCGCGCGTCCCATACCCATCATGTAACCCGTCAAATACTCGGCACAAGTCGTGCCGTTGGGGGGGTTAAACACAGCAAACTCCTCCTCACGACACTCAATCTTCTTGCCCCAGAGGTTGAACACCAGCATGGAGCCCATGAGGTAGTTGAACGGGTTGCAGTAGTAAATCCAGTAGCGCCAGAAGACCTGGATTTGTTGGTAGGGCACCAGAACGCCGCAGAAGGAGACGAGGAGACCGATGACGAAGGGGTTGGCGAGCGAAGCGAAGATGGCGTTGGGCGCGTACGCGGCAATGAATTGGCCGATGCCCGTGTAGACGAACTCGTACATGAGCATGACGAAGAAAGTGCCGCCGGCGCGGGTGGATGCGTGGGGAGCACCGGTGGTGTAGTACCAGCAGGCGAAATACAAGACGGCGCAGATGCAGAGGTAGGGGATCTCGGAGACGATGAGGCCCGTGACGAAGGCGATCCAGCTGTACATTTTGGATTTCTTCTCGCGGGCTTCGAAGATGTTGCGGCGCTCGATGAAGAGAGGTTGGAGCTGGGCGATGACGCCGGGAGCGACAAAGATGAAGTTGAAGACGGTGAAGAGACGCATTTGTAAGTCCGAAACGCGGTCGCCGATCATCCAGAAGGAGAAGCCGTTGAAGAGGGCCGAGCCGATGTGCAGCGCGAACTTGTTGTTGATGTAGTCGATGTTGCGGTAGAGCGAGACGTTGTTGCGGTGGGAGACTGTCTTGATTTGTTCCCAGAGAGGCGTGGCGAACTCGTGTCCGTCGTCCTGGGTGCCGGGAGGCTTGGAGGCGGCGTCGTCGATGATGCGGTCGAGTTCCTCGGTCATGGCCTGGTGCTCGGGCGACTCAAGCCAGACTTGGTTCCAGTCTTTGCCCTTGGAGAGAGAACCGGAGACGACGTCGATCATGTGCTCGGCGGGGTTGGTCTCCTCGGGGCAGGGGGCGCCGTACTTGGAGAAGTAGTCCTTGACAGTCTGGGCGTTGTCACCAATCTCGCCGAAGTAAACGGTCTTGCCGCCCTTGGCAAGAAGCAAGAGGGTGTCGAACTGGGCGAAGAGCTGCTGGGAAGGCTGGTGGATGGTGACGAGGACGGCCTGGCCAACATCGGCGAGCTTGCGGAGGAAACGAACGGTGTTGTAGGCGGACTGACCATCGAGACCGGAAGTGGGCTCGTCGAGGAAGATGAGAATGCTGGGCTTGGCAACCAACTCGACACCAATGGTGACACGCTTGCGCTGTTCGACAGAGAGACCAGCACCAACGCGACCGATGAGGGTATCGGCGAGATCGTGGAGCTCCAGGAGATCAATGATAGTGTCGACGTACTTGAGCTTCTCCTCACGGGGAACCTCACGGGGCTGACGAAGGAGGGCAGAGAACTCAAGGGCCTCACGGACGGTGGAGTAAGGCTCGTGAACATCAAGCTGCTCGCAGTAACCGGCAGAACGTTGGAAGGAGACGGGGAGAGGACGACCGTCGACAAGGATGGAACCCCTGATGGTACCGTCGGTCTTGCGCTGGGCCAAAACATCGAGAAGAGTGGTCTTTCCGGCACCCGAAGAACCCATCAAGGCTCCCAACATACCCGGCTTAACCCAACCTTGAACGTTATCCAAGAGAACGCGGTCACCAGAGGGGGTCTTGACGGTGTACGTGAGGTCCTTCCAGGTGAAGACCGAGGTGTTGCGAACCAAGTCCTTGTCGGAGTCCTTAGCCTCGCCAGCGCTGGCCTCCTTGTCGTAGACGGTCTCCTCACCGCTGCTGCTAGCACCAGCCTTCTCCTCGTCCGTATTCTGGATGGCCTTGACGATCTTGGCCTTCTCACGGGGGATGAGCAGGGAAGGACCGCCTTCGGAAAGGGGACGCCACTTGGTGGTCGCAACAATGGTGATGCCGACAAAGAGAGCCCACCAGGCCCAGATGATACCGAAGTTTCTCCAAACGTGAGAGTGGCTGTAGGAAAGAGACTTGAGGTAGTTGTCACCGTAGACGACGTTCTCGCCCTGGATGGCGCCGCCGACACCAGCGCAGGACTGGTGCTCGAGATCATTGTAGCCGGGCCCGTTGGGGACCAGGTTGATACCGACACAGGGAATGGTGGTGCCGTGGAACTCGTTGGACAAGAGAGCATCGAAAGAGTAAGCCATGGGGTTAATCCAGTAGATCCAGCCGAACCAGGGGTGCATCTTGGGCTTCTGAATCATGTAACCGTTGTACATGATGAGAGCCGAGATCATGAAACCGGAAACCTTGGAAGCGGCATCGAAGGTCCTGAAGGCAGCACCGATGGCTCTGAAGAAGGCTGTCATGCACATGGTGGCAGCGATGAGAATGATCCAGTAGGTAAACCAAGCACCGGCGTCCATGGACAGGGCAACCATGAAGTACAAGACAATAGACCAGACAGTAACCTGCAGGATGATGACGGGGATATCGGCAGCAACCTGGGCAATGCAGAAGGCGGCAGGGTGGAAGAAACCCATACCCTTTTGCTTGAGCAGAACGGGACGACCAGAGAAAGAGTCTGTGACTTCGGACATGGATATCAAACTGTTGTGGAGAAGAGAGAAGAAGAGGGCACCGGACTTGACGAAGAGACCAGCAGAGTTATCAGGGGCGTTGTAGAAGAGGGAACCGGTGATGAGTGCCTGGACCAAGGTAGAACCCTGCTTGATGATGAAGGTTGGCTTGTCACCAAGGATGATCTGATACTGGCGAGCGATAGAGGCCTTGACCTGCTGGTAGAAGCTGACGGTGTAAGGGCTGTTCTTTCCAAGATGCTTGTCCTTCTCAACAGCGACTCCTTCCTCAAACTGCTTGGTCCTTTCCCTAGCCTCCTCAGTGGTGGGATAGTTGTACTCGGCGGTCATGCGAGGATAGATTTCGGACTTTTGGTAGACATCTCTGAGTTGATCGGCGTTGCGAGGGAAGGTCTTTTCGAAGCCAGAGCGAACCACTCTCTCGGTGGGGACGGTGATACCGGTGAGGTAGTCGGCAACGTTGGCACCCTCCTGGCACTCGAAGCCGAGAGACTCCATGAAGGGACGGGCCTCCTTCATAGGACCGTAGTAAACTTCCTTGCCGTAATCGAGAACGAGGACCTTGTCGAAGAGATCGTAGATACCGTTACTGGCCTGGTAGAGCGTGACGATGGTAGAGAGACCCATGACATCGGTCATGGCGCGGATGCACTTGGCCCACTCAAGAGCACTAGGAGTTGTGTTAGTCTGGTCCTAGCGTGTAATCGGTGAAGATAGGGGGTACCTACGTGCTAGCATCCAAACCACGGGTAGAGTTATCCCAGCAAAAGACGGAACCACGAGACGCCATGCACTCGATAATGGAAACACGCTTGCGTTCACCACCAGAGACACCTCGGACATACTCGTTACCGACCTTGGTGTCCTGGGTATGAGGAATGCTCATGGCCTCAAGAAGGAAATCCATGTTCTCCTTGCGGTACTCTTCAGGGGAGGCAACGCCATCGGGGATCTTGTAAGGGATGTTGAGGCGGGTCGCAAAGTCCATGGTCTGGCCGACAGTAAGGGTGGGGAAGAAGACTTCCTCCTCGTTGTTCATGACGATCTGACCGCGATACTTGTGAGCCTCCTTGGCGTCCATCGAACCAAAGTGGACATCGCCGGTGACGGCAACATAGCCTTCGCGCTTGTTGGCCAAGAGGTTGAGAAGGGTGGTGCATCCGGAACCGGGACGGCCCAAGACCAACAGCATCTCACCAGGCTTGACGCAACCATGGCTGCTGTCAAGGATGGTCTTGAGAGGGGGCTTCTGCTTTCCTTCCTGGATCTTCTTGGGGATGTTGAACTGGGAAAGGACGTTCTCCTGGATGGCGGCGTCGGAGCTGATGACCTGGACGGTGAGGTCTTTCCAGGTAACACCCAGCTCGCGGGGAGGGATTCCAGAGCTTTGCTCACGCTCCTTGATGGCCTCGACCTTGTGTCGGAGACCCCATTGGCGGTTATCAACAGCGTTTTCCTCTGGGGTAGAGGCAGCACTGACGCCCATGGCGGATGGGTTGGTGACCGGTGGTCGGTGGTCGGCCGCTTCGAAGGACAGTGGTGATGAGACTTGTCGTTGATATTAGGAAGCGCAGTGGTGATGATACTGTTCCGACTGAGGGGGGTATTATGGGTTGAGTTGATGTATTAAGGGTAGTTGAACTGAACAAGAGAAGATCAAGAATTTGGGATTAGGAAGATGAAGGGGAAAGGACGTATTTCTACACCTCTCTTGGCTAGTATACAGTGTGATAATAAGTCGGAGCTCGGCTTTTGTGTGGTGGACACTCACTGACGGCGTTTGTTGATTGTTCCTTCAATGTCGCCGGGCCCGCTTACGAGAATCTCGGGAAGTGGGAGGACGGGGGCTCTGGAATCCATGACGGAGATTGATAACAAAGGGCGGCCTAACAAGGTTCGATGATGGCGGCGAGAGCCACGACATGGATCGTGGACAAATCAGGGCAATGATGGAGCAATCATGCCCATGGGGGCGGCTTATCACCAGCTCCTTGTCTGCCGCTTACCTAAGTCATTTTACCGGTGAAGAAGATATGGACATCCGGCACTTTTGAATTCGATCGGGTTGACGGGCTCCGAGTTTTGGGACACGGCAACGGGGATATGGAGCATGCTGATGTTTGAAATCCATCTGTCAGCGGTACTTTCTACATGAGGAAGAAAGCAGGGAGATCTTGGTGTAGTGTACGTGGACATGGGATCGGGGGGCTCGGACAGACCCAAGCTTGCGATAACGGGGAGCCTCAACGCAACGACGATGCAGAGATTTGTGAGATGAAAGTGCCACGTCTTGTCGGCAGATTGTGGTTGTCGCCGGTGATGGTGGTGGTGGTGGTGGTGAGTGCCAAGATCGATCTCTGGATATCCAGCCGTGGTGGCGTTGCAACCAAGTGGAGAAAAGGGCGGCCCTTGGTCCTGGTTCGGTGGGATCGAAGAGAATCGGAGGGCCCTTTTCCAGGCATCCGGTTGGCTGGAGAGACGACGTCCCCGACAGACCCCAGCTTCGTCACAGCAAAGTTCCGCTTAAGTAAGCGGCAAAGTCATCTTTTTTTCTCGTTCTCGACCCGTAGAAGCTTTTGATGGAATGTGCGAACTGGTGGAGATACGGGGCGAAGTGGTACTTGACGCCGGCTACCCACGAGGTTGCGGTGTCTGCAACTAGAGGTCAGCGTGAGCCCAAACAGGCCGGCAAATCCGATGAGCGGTCTGTGTATGAGAATGTACCATGTAAACGGTGAATGAGTTTGCCGTGAAGTGATTGATGACTGAGGATGTACCTTTTCATGTGGAAGCGTCTGGCATCCATGTTACTCGGCGGCGGCACTTTGATGGCTCGTGCGTCGCTGACTTTCAACACGAAAAGGGCTCGATTAAACAGCCTGAAGAGCCTGAGGTGTTGGTGGTGGACAATCTGGAGACCGACTGCTTGACACGTATCGGACCCGACCCGAGTAAAAATGTCGGAACTCACAAGTCCCGATGAGATTGACAGCCGAATACGGAATGACGATAGCTGACGAGTGATGAGCATGGTACGTAGTCCTTTGTTCTTTCTTCTAAAAGGAGTTAACAGTCCGGAAGAGGCGCGTGCGACGGCGTTATCCGTCATACGGACTGACGTTAACATTTTCCGTTGGACGACATAGCAGATGACGGCCGCTGTCTGACATGACCACAACTCACAGTCTGTTGGAGATTCGGAGCTTTGTAAGTCTGGACCAAACCCTGCGGCACAGCATGCTCCAGCTATCTATCTCAAACTGGCTCGACCGGTTACCATGGACCCTGAAACTCTCTCTTGTCTTTTTCAGGGTCCATCACATCCATCTGGCCCGACTGAGTGGTCGTGATCACCATGTGCGCATCCGGGATGTACACATTCCATTTATGACCGGCACTAACAGTACTGCAGCATAAACCCGCTGACAAACCGTTAGTACACAACATCCGCGCCGTGTCAAAGGCCAAGATCTGGATATCTGTTGTGCATCTCAGCTTCCCGAGGCTATCAACCTGAGGCGCAATGCCTTCCACTCCAACGACACAGAAGCGGAAAAGAGCATGCGATTCGTGTCACAAGCGAAAGGTGCGTCAAGGTAAAAAAAAAATGTTGTGCTTCCATCTTGTGCTAATCCCATTTGTGTAGATCCAATGTGATAGCGCCCATGTTCCCTCGCCCAACTGCAATTGGTGCCATCACCATGGCATGACGTGCACCTTCAATCGTGTGGTCGGACGGAAAACGTGGGCACGGAATAGGAACGGGAGCGGGAGTACCACAGCCGGCAGCAGCGGTCTTAACCCGGCCACTAACTCTACCTCAACCCCCTCTGCTGGCCCCTCCCCCTCATCGGCTGTCAGTATCGGCCCCTCTTCCTCCGATCCCCGTCCCCCTAATGCACCCCAATCTCAACCGCAATCGTACCAACAGCCGCATCCGTCACCACTCCCACCACCACATCAACAACCACTGCCACCTCTGGCCGCCCATCTTGGCATCTCGTCAAGACCACCAGTATCGAACTCCGATCTTGGGGACTCTCACCATCGTCACTCATCTCTCTCTGGATCAATCGACGACAGCATCTATGCTCAGCACCTGGACCCTTACCAACCACACTCGCATTCATCGTCCGCTGCCTCAACGCCTTCAACATCTGGCTTTGGTGCCCCTACTCGGCCAGCTTCCCGTTCTAGAGGTAGCAGTTATCACGCCTTTCCATTTTCGGTTCACACCTCAGAAGCCTTCCATCCAAGTCCCCTGTCACGCACCCATTCCCCTCACGGGAGTGTTTCCTCGGAGCACACACACCATACCCCTGCCCAGTATCAACATCAACATCAACACCATCAACAACATCACCACCAAGAACCAGAACAAGTCCACCCCGTCTACTCCCACTTCCCCGTCGCCAACCCCAACCTCATCCCCAACCCCGGCTGCGGCTCCTACTTCGGCAAACTCCATTTCGCCGGCTACCACCTAGGAGAAATCTCCTCCTACAACGGTATCCCCTTCTTTTCCGAAGACGGGCAAGCATGGATCCGTTCTCGCACCGGTCAAGATGCCTCCTTCCCAGCCATATGGGGTGACGTTCCCCCTTGGCAGACGCGGCCCAGCGTTGATTCTGTTTTCTTGTCCAAAGTGGCACAACAGCCTATAGGGCAGATCGAACTACCCGATCGCAAAGTCGTGGAGCAGTATTTTTCTTTCTTTATAAGTTCCGAGTTCAGGCTGGCGTTTCCGCTGGTTGATCCGGTCTTGTTCAAACAGACATTGGATGTGGCTTATGAGTATGACCATGGGGAGGGCGAGATGAATGGGTTGAGTTTTGAGACGATTACGGCCAAGGCGTGCGTGTTTGCCTTCTTGTCGGTCATTTCGCTGCTGGAGGCGGAGAGAACCGAAAGGTTCCCAGATATCCCGAGCATTGACACGGATATGATGGCTGCTAAGGCGCAGATGCTTTTGCCGCTGACTATCCAAGCGCTGGATATCACAAGTCTACAAACGTCTTTCATGCTCTGTCTGTACCAGCTCTTTTTGGGACAGGTCCAATCGTCGGCTATGCTTTTGGCGTTCGCTTGCCGGGTTATGTTCATGCTGGGAGGACACAAGCTATCTAATGCTTCGTGGCTACCAACTCCTGAGTCTCGGTCTGGAAGTGGGACCACGACACCGGCTTCAGCACCAGTGGACATCGCAGACCGCAAACGCCGTCACCTCCGCAAGCTCTTCTGGCTCTGCTACAGCGTCGACACCGACATCTCACTCCGCACCGGCCAACCCCCTTCCATCGACGACGACCACTGCGACCTCTCCTTACCCCCCGGCTACCTCGAAATCCAATACCTCGGCCGCCGCGAGCTGGAAGCCCTCAAGGAACGGCACTTCTACCCCTTGAACTCCAACTTCACCACCAATATGCCCTCGCCCCATTCCTCATCCAACATGAACCCCTCCTCCGGTACCCCCACAACATCAGCCCAAGGAAAAATATCTCTAGGATACCCCTACCCCCAACTAGACGAAACCTCCGTCCCCGTTCTGCCCGGAGACCTCCGCCTCACCCTGATTAAATCCAAGACCTGCAAGCTCTTGTACTCCGCCTCGGCCCTGCGCAAGTCTGACGCCGAGTTGTTGCGGGACATCCGCGAGCTGGACGACGAGCTGGAAAGTTGGCGGTTATCGGTGCCGGAACGGTATAGGCCTGCGTTGTCGCTGCCTAGGACTTCGCCTGAGGGTCCTCCACGCGGGGATGAAAAAAGTGCAAAGAGTGGAGGATGGTATTGTCATGGTGATGGATCTGGATCTGGATCTGGACGTGCCTCTGAGCAGGGACAGGGATACGGACGTGGAGAAGATGACGGAAGCGGAAGCGGAAGCGGAAACGGCAGACAAAGACAAAAGGGACACGGAAAGAGTTACGACCCGACCTGTGCCATGTCCGCCGAAAGCGTTCGCACCATCCTCATCAACCTACAATACCACCATCTGGTCGCCACCATTCATCAAGCGACTGGTCGCTGTAGAGCATGGCAGAACAGGAGCTCGGTGCTAGAGGAGAACATGAACGCCAGGACGGGGGAGATGTTGATGGAGGGCGTGAGCTCGAGCCTGGCTCTGTCAGTGGAGGCGAGTCGGAGTACGCTTATCTACCTACGCTCCGTTACACGCGCCCTGCTAGGAGAAGCGTTCTGGTATGTTTCCTTATTTCCTTCCTACCCTCTTCCCCCCCCCCCCCCCCCCCCCCCCCCCCCCCCCCCCCCCCCCCCCCCCCCC